>AYEL01091673.1:0-66718 GCA_000484575.1 Olivierus martensii | reverse complement strand
ACATATATTAGTTAGAAGAATTTGAAAATTTTTATAGATCTCATACCGAAAATAAAATTCCAAATATGAGATATCACATCTGCTGCCAGAAGTAACACATTGGTTAATAAACATTTATCATAGCAGATATAGAGCTGCTCATAGTTTCCTTGTTTTACCTTGAACATATGGTGTTTTTCCTTACAGGTTGTATATCCTGAATTGCAGCCAGGCACAAAACAACCATTTGGCATTTTTCGTCAAAAAATAAATAAAATTACTTCTTTAACAACAACCTAGGTCAGCTTACAAGGACGAATTCTATACGACGTGGAACACTGCGCACTCTAGTGGTGGGATTTCAAAATCTTACAGCAACAGCGTCAAAGTGGAACGACCATATATATTTATAGACCATGGTAGAAAGTAACGAGCAATTGTTGATATAACCGCCATCTTGCTAATCTTGAGCTGCTACACTACTTTATTTGTTTTGACTAGAAAATAACCCTACACCGATGCACCAACTACTTCTTCTTCTTCTGTCTCTGATATGGAGGTTTTAGGTGATGCACCAACTATACACTAAACACAGATTAAATACTACGAAATATTTAATCTGTGACACTAAAAAGCTACACTAGTGCTGCCAGTGTAGTCAAATCGAACAGAGCTATAGATATTTTGGAGAATAGATAAAAATTGTTAATGTGCAAAAAAATTATTAGATGCAACTTTGAACTGTTTATGATATAACTCTTAAAAGTGTTAGCAAATCTTGTTTTACTATGCATTCAAACTTATTTTTCATTACTGCTTTTTAATAGCATGCAGATATTGCTTGGCACCTTTTTGTAATTTCATATTGGAATCCGCAATACATCTACCAACAGGCACACTCAGATAAAAAAAAAACTCTTGACATAACTATCAGAATCGGATTAAGACTCTTTGGGATCAGTAGGCACAAAATTTTTTTTAAAATAAATTAGAAAATTGTTCAATAATTTTAAAACTGTTTTTGGATCACTTATTGCCGGGGGCACTTAGGAACATGCCTATTGTGCCATTGATTGTACCTAATGGATAATCCGGCCCCCTAAGTTAATTGTCGGCCGGATGGCCGCGTGGTAAAGCTTTGGATTACCACCCTGGAGGATCCGGGTTCAAATCCGGGTCCCACACCTCCAGTTTTTCAGGAAGGGTCCGGGCCCGGCCTGTTGAACCCCATCCTGACCATCCAACCATCCGGTTGACCCCATCACGGGTGTTGGCCAGCCTGTGATGGGCTCTACAAGTGGCCGCCGCCAGATACAGTATATTCCATGAGGATATGGCGGCGTAATCTAATTAACCTAACCTAAGTTAATTCTAGTTTATAACGTTTATGAAATTGCAAACGATTAGGCCAGACGACTTCTTGGTAAGGGATTAGTTTGCCAGCTTGAGAGATCCTAATTTAATTTAAGCTCCCATTTCACCAGATTTTCTTGAGAATATGGTTCATATTTGGTGAACTTCATCTATTATCTGTAGTCCATATTTACTGAATGCGGTCGACTTATTATGGAGGTTGAAATAGTCTAACACTTAGTAATCTCGAATTGGTAAACAACACAAAAACAAGATCAATCCAGCCTGAATCATCTATGTAAGTATTCCTACGGAATCAATCCAGCCTAGACAAATAGGGTGCTAGAGTCGGCCGGATTGGCCTCATGGAAACGTTTCAACTTTCCACTCTGGAGGACCCAGGTTCGAATACCGGGTCCCACCCCTTGAAAATATTTATCATGGGCCCGTAGATCCCCGTACTCCACAATCCGGCTGACCCCTCCGCAGGGATAGGCAGCCTGTGGAAAGGCTTGTTTCGCATCGCCACATAGTATTCTACTTGAATGGAGTGTGGCGTCATCTGTTGACAAAAAAATAGGGTGCTAGATTTGGTCAAAATCCTTTCTATTGGCGACCGGATTGCTGCATGGTAACACGTTAGCGTGCCACGCAGGAGGATTTGGATTTGCATCCCGGGTCCGACATCTCATAAAAAGTTTTTTTCGGAATTCCGGGCCTAGCCTGATAATTCCCATCCTTCCAGCCATTCCTCTTCTGATGTGAATGCAGCCCGTAGCTGGAATTGTCTCCGCCCTTTAATAATCTTATTGATTGAAAATGGCTGTAAAAAATCCTTTCCATTAAACTTATACATACGTTTTAATGAATAATTATATAATTATTCCTTACAGAAATATTAAATATCATATTTAAAATGAACTTATTTATATCTTATACAGATTTTTGGTCAACAGATGATGCCACATTCCATTCTCTAAGAATACTATGTGACGGGCGAATCAAGCCCTTCGACAGGTTGCCCACCCCTGCAGAGGGGTCAGCCGGATTGTGGAGAAGGGAAATCGATCGGCCTGGCCCAGATCCCATGATAAATATGGATCGACGGGCCGGGCCCGGACCCCATGATAAATATTTTTAAGGGGACGGGGATCGATGGGCCAGGCCTGGACCTCATGATAAATATTTTCAATGGATGATCCGGACCCCATGATAAATACTTTCAAGGGGATTTATCCTAGATACTCGAGATACTATAGAACCCGAGACTCGAACCCGGGTCCTCCAGAGTGGAAAGCCAAAGCGTTTCCACCGAGACTCGAACCCGGGTCCTCCAGAGTGGAAAGCCGAAGCGTTTCCACACGGCCAATCCGGCCAACATTCAAGGTCTATATTCTACCGATTGATCTAATCTGCTATTACTTAAGAAATGATAAAGGACACAAAGAACGAAAACACATTGGGATAACCTCACTATTGTTTCAACAAGAATCTTTACTACGTATTGTAAATTGGAAGTTTAACAAGCGAGTTGATCGGAAGATGTTGGAGGCTGTTTTTTCTGTTAACAGATGACGCCACTTTCCATTCAGGATAGCGGTAAATAGCTATTTTTATTTTTGGCCAACAGATGACGCCACTCCATTCTAGTAGAATACTATTTTTGTTAACAGATGACGCCACTTTCCATTCAGGGAGAATACTAACTTTGTCAACAGATGACGCCACACTCCATTCAGGTAGAATACTATGTATTTGTCGATAGATGACGCCACTTTCCACTCAGTAAGAGTACTAAGTGGCGGATTGATAACGGTTGATTTTTTTTGTCAACAAATGACGCCACATTCCTTTCTGGTAGAATACTATGTGGTGACCTTCCACAGGCTGCCCACCCCTGCAGAGGGGTCAGCCGGATTGTGGACTTCCACAGACTGCCTACCCCTGCGGAGGGGTCAGCCGGATTGTGGAGAACGGGGATCGACGGGCCGGGCCCAGACCCCATGATAAATATTTTCAAGCCCGGGCCCGGACCCCATGATAAATATTTTCAAGTGGTGGGACCCGAGACTTGAACCCGGATCCTCCAGAGTGGGCTTGCGAGTTGCGATCAAATAAAAAGCTTGTCGCGATCGACGGATTGGGCAGCCCTGGTCTATAAGGTTCAAATTGAAACTCATTCCTGATTGGATGCTGGTTTTGGAGAAAACAGGAAGTGATCGCCATTATTTTTCTCTCGCTTTGGAAGTTAAATTGCTTGATGAGAATTTATAAATAGCATCTTGATAAAAATTGTATTTTAGACAGGCAACCCCTGCGGAGGGGTCAGCCGGATTGTGGAGGATGGGGATCGACGGGCCCCGGACCCCATGATGGGATCCGAGATTCGAACCCGGGCCCTCCAGAGTGGAAAGCCGAAGCATTTCCACGCGGCCAATCCGGCCGACATTCAAGGTCTATTGATTAGCATATATTTCGACATGCAAAACGTTTGGCGGCAAGTTAGACAATTTTATATAGAGTTTCTTTTTGATATAGCCTTATTCCATAGATTTTTTAATTCTATATTATTTATTTCCAATAGCTGAATTATTTCAATATGAATCCTTGATATGAATAGAGAAAGCACGTGATTAAATTTGCATATCAAAATTTTTTTTCCTTGAAAATTAAATCATACAATAAGTAATTATTTAATAAAAATGTTATTATATTTTGTTAATATTTTTTGATTAAATCATTTATAATAAAATATAAACTGTGAACATATTTGTTTGGATATATTAAAGTAATTTTAAACATAATCTGGCAACAATGAAAATTAGCTCATTTCCGTAAACATTGCAATGTTGCGAATTGCTAAGTCAAGTATAGAAAAATAAATACGGAAGGTTTCATCAGCTGTAGCATTATAATAACTAAAATTCGATATATTCTGCTGATAAGTATGATTTAATTTATTTTTGTTCTTTTTATTGGCGATTGAAATATTAAAATATGTTTATAATTGTTTAATAGGCCTGTATGGTGTGGGGATTTAAATATTGAACCTATTTATGCGGAATAAAGATCCGGAATGAACATGACCTATGGCATGACAAAAGTGCATAAATCAAAATTTATAATATAGTATAAAAGAATTAGGATAAGATTCTATTTTGACTTCTTGAATATCTTAATATGTGCGCGTTGCCGGGCGCATATATTAAAGTTGAATAATATCTACTTTATCGAGCACGAAAAATACGACGGGCATTAAGGCGCGCTATAATGTGCCACTTATTATTCATAGACGCGTCGCACTAGGATGAGAAACTAAAATGCGAGGCAGTGAGGCAAAGTAGAGTCCTACTAGAATTAGAATGGGATAATGAATGGTAAAATCATCAATAAGGTCTCTGATTTAAGACAAGCCGAATTCCTGATAAAATGAGAAATTTACAAACAAAGAAAACTTATAAATGTCAGCGATTCCTATATGTTAACTTTGTCTTCCAAATACCCAGTAAAGCATTTATGAAGAAATTTTTTGTTTCTTTAAAATTGTATTTTCTATTTTTTTCCCTTTAATCATTATTCATTTAGTAGTTTTGTTATGTGTGTATGTTTTCACTGTAAAGTTTAAAGGTGGAAGTTTCAATTAAGATTTTATTTTACAAAAGAACATGGTATCAGATCTTAGCCTTTGTAAAAATATGTTGTTAATAGGTTATTAGAAGAAAGAAGTTAATGATTCATATGGAAATTATAAATTCAATAGAAAACCATAAATTTATCTTTCTACATATGTTAAAATATGAATAACAGTAAAGTTACTGAATTGAATCACCTTGCTCTAAAAATTCACATTTATATAAAAGTAACCAAATAGACAATCTGAGTCCAAGTTATGCAAATAAGCTTGAGCTTAGCCCCACGTGTATCCCTCAGAAGAAACGGAAGTATATTATTCAACACCAAAGGTTACTGTGTAATGTAAACTGGTTATCAATATTATAATATTAATATAAACGATGCCTTCCCTCGAACTTGATAAATTTTGAACGCGATCATTTACAAATTTGTTTATATTGCATATTTAAAACAGGGAATAATTGATGGAACAAAATCATAGATGGGAAAAACGAGCCCTTCCACAAGTGTCCACCGCTGTGGAGGGATCAGCCGGATTGTGGATCATGAGGATAGACGGGCCGGGCCCTCTGATAAACTACTTATAGTTAACATATTTAAAGCTTTAATTATAATTTAAAGTGATTTTATTCCTTTGAAAGACATGGAAGAAAAGATAGCCCCACGTGTATCCCTCAGAAGAAACGGAAGTATATTATTCAACACCAAAGGTTACTGTGTAATGTAAACTGGTTATCAATATTATAATATTAATATAAACGATGCCTTCCCTCGAACTTGATAAATTTTGAACGCGATCATTTACAAATTTGTTTATATTGCATATTTAAAACAGGGAATAATTGATGGAACAAAATCATAGATGGGAAAAACGAGCCCTTCCACAAGTGTCCACCGCTGTGGAGGGATCAGCCGGATTGTGGATCATGAGGATAGACGGGCCGGGCCCTCTGATAAACATTTTCAAGGAGTGGGACCCAAGACTCGAACCCGGGTCCTCCAGAGTGGAAAGCCGAAACGTTTCCAGGCGGCCAACCAATCTGTCGATTACTAATAAGTGATGGTAAATACAGATAATGTCATCAATTACCATGCCAACTACCCACCTCTAGTCATACGGTAGAAGCAGGGTACGACAAGTCTAAACGGCCGGTTAACCGAGATAGAAGCTTACTATGCTTCCACTTGGGAGGATTCTGGTTCAATTTCCGTGTTCCATACTTCCAGCTTTTTTAGGCCCAATTCATTGTTTCCCATCCTTCGCCTGATGGTTGACCCCATCAGAGGTTTGGGCAGCCCATGTTTGGCACTGTAATACCCGCGGTTAGTATTCATTGAATGGAAAGAGCCATAAAGTCATCCAGGTAAGAAATAAAGACCGGTTAGGTCCGGATTCATGAAAATAAAATTTTCAAGAATGGAATATGAAATTCAGAATTTCTGATAGAAAATCAAAATATTACCCTCCGCACTAAATATGGCGGACATTTTCCCTTCAGTTAAACAAATCTTTCCTTTTTTCATGATTAAGAAGCAATTTTTGAAAAATATTTTGCATTGTCGGCAGGATAGAGACGGTGCAAACGTGCTCTACTGCCATCTTGGAGGATCTCGTTCAGTTCTCGGGTCCTAACTTCTAGTTTTTTCAGAAGGGATCCGGCCCAGCTCATTGAATTCCGTCGGCCGGATGGCCGCGTGGTAAAGCTGCGGCTTACCAACCTGGAGGATCCGGGTCCCACACCTCCAGTTTTTCAGGAGGAGTCCGGGCCCGGCTCGTTGAACCTCATCCTTCAGCCATCCGGTTGGCCCCATCATGGGTGTTGGCCAGCCTGTGATGGGCTCTATAAGTGGCCGCCGCCAGATAATGAATATCCCATGAGGATATGGCGGCTTAACCGAACTAACCTAACCTAACATTGAATTCCATATTCCACCTAATGACTGACCCCACCAGGATGTAGGCGGCCCGTGGTGCATGGAAATGTCCCGCTGCTTAGTACTCATCGAGTGATCAGCTTTGATTAGAAAAATCAAAGAATAGATGGGATAAATGCAAAAAACATCCAATAGTACATTTTAATGTTTTGTTGGATATTTTTTGTTTTTCCCCTTATGATTTTACAAAGTAAAACCATAAGGGGAAAAAACAAAAAATATCCAGCAGAAATATCCCTTATGGTTTTTACGAAGGGGAAAAAACAAAAAAAAAAATATTTTCAAGGGGTGGGATCCGAGAATCGAAGTCGGGTCCTCAAGAGTGGAAAGCCGAAGCTTTTCCAAGCGATCGATCCGGCCGACTGTAAAATATATTTAATAGTTTCACATACAGTATTTTACATCTTTCTGGGTTAATAAAATTATAAAAATATATATTTTTTAAACAATTAGAAAAATCAAAGAATAGATGGGATAAATGCAAAAAACATCCAATAGAACATTTTAATGTTCTGTTGGATATTTTTTTGTTTTTTCCCCTTATGGTTTAACGAAGTAAACCATAAGGGTTTAAATTTGGATTATCTCTTTCGTCATATAATCCAGGTCTTTCGTCACATAAATGGTTTAAATTTATGTTTTTTCCCCTTATGATTCAAAATTTGGATTATATGACGAAAGAGTAATCCAAATTTAAACTCTTATGGTTTACTTCGTTAAACCATAAGGGAAAAAAAAACAAAAAAATACCCAACAGAACATTAAAATGTTCTATTGGATGATTTTGCATTTATCCCATATATTCTTTGATTTTTCTAATTGTTTAAAAAATATATATTTTTATAATTTTATTAACCCAGAAAGATGTAAAATACTGTATGTAAAACTATTAAATATATTTTATAGTCGGCAGGATTGATCGCTTGGAAACGCTTCGGATTTCCACTCTGGAGGACCCGACTTCGATTCTCGGATCCCAGCTCTTGAAAATATTTATCATAAGGTCCGGGCCTGACCCATCGTCGTCCTCCACAGGGGTAGACTGCGTGTGGAAGTGCTTTTTTTTCAACGTGTAATATGGAGTCTTTAGCTGGGGCTTGTTTCCTCCGAAAACGAGACTGGGACGAATATGATGCGAGGCGGACGTACCCGCTGGGCGGTCCGGTGTTCATGTGGAGTCCCATCGCAGATCTTAGTGATGGATTTGGGCACTGCTAGCAATCCAGGTTCCGTATAGGGACCCACGAATGAGACCCCAGTGACGGACGCAACCATCGAATGGTACGAGATGACCCCCTTAGTCGCCTTTTACGACATGCGGGGTCGGATGGTTGCCATATTCTAATCCCTTATCCACAGGAGGAATGTGGAAGGGCTTATTCGCCTCGTTATTTAGTTCTTCTAGAATGGAAAGTGGTGTCATATCTGTTAACAAATATATATATATATATTACATATATCTATATTGTATATATACATTACATATATCTATAATGTATATTACAATATATTATATATGTTGGTATATTATACACTAACTCATTACCTAATTTAATTTATTTTTTGTACTTTGAATGTAAAGATTAGCATATATATAAATAATTTATAATACAATAACAACAGTATAAAATAGATAAGATAAATATGTAAATGCCCATTAAGACTGAAATCCAAGTCATCCATGGCTGAAATCTAATAAAATATGTGGCGCTGCAGTAGATATTGTAGTAAGCTATAGTATGTAAATTAGTAAGTGAGTGGATCAGCTGTTTGTACAACAGCAAAATTATTGTGTAAGAAATAATTTACTATCCGTAAACATTTTAACTGAAAATACATGAATATATTTGTTAATGAATGGAAGACAAAGACAATCTAGTATGTGTAAGAATCTACTGTGAAAGATTTTACAAATAATTGAAATTTTGTGTTATGAATGAAAATATTGATAGTAATTTGAAAATTTTATCTTGCCATCACAATGAAACGTTGTTTTAACGAATACGAAAGGCTAATCGATAATAATGAAAAGAAACGAAAATATCCTCAATATCTACTTAAAGTTGATGAAGTACCTAATTATTTACAATTCAATCGTTTTGTTCTCGATGGTTATAGACCACAAATGACTTTTTGGGAATGTGTAAAAAGTCTTACATATCTTCATAATGAAACAATTAATATTTTATCTCATGGTAAGATAATATGTACAAATTTAACAATTTATGTAGTTTTTTTTTATTTTTATTTGAGATATATTCAGAAAAATGTATTCATTTAAAATCAATACTGTGTATGAAATTCCATTTCAGTTCTGCAAAAAAGTGGAATCTTTGGTTTATTTATATCATAAACTGGTAATTAAAAAAAAAATTAATTTTATAATTAAAAAATACTGGTGAAACATTTTTCTAATGGTAATGTTATAGCCAGTTTTTACAAAGTGTCTTGTAGTTTTATAATAATAGAAAAAAAATTAATAAACTGCATGAGTAAGTAAAATACTTAATTACCAACAGTTTTTTTTATAATTACAATATAAAAAATAGTGATAGTGGAATAATTGTTATTGATGTGGAACAAAAATATTTTTTTAGAATTTAAAATCATTACCATCATCTTATGGGTTATTATAGGAACTTCAAAGCTAATACATATATACTTTGTTTAATGAAGAATTTTGGGTACCGAATTTTGCATGATGATTTCAAATTTTTGAAAATTTAAATATAATGTGAAAGTTTAAAAAATTATTAACTTTTTAAAATTTTGAATGGTTGCTATTTTTTTCAAATTTTAATTGATTACTATTTGCAAAAGCATATACTGTATATAAGATACAAATTGCAAATGTAGGAACATGAAAATTAATAGGCATCTGATTAGATGATAAATATTCTCCTAAATTTTAAGTCCTACAGTGGGTGATCGGTTAACGAACAGTTCGGATAACGAACACTTTCACAAAAGATTTTTATGTTCGGATAATGAACACGTCGCAGAATAAACTGTGGGGCCTGCGGACTAATGGAATGATCGCCAGATGGTCGCGTGGTAAAACCACAGCTTTACCATCAGTGGAGGCTCCGGGTCCCAGTCCTCCAATTTTTCAGGAGGAGAGGGGGGAGGGTCCAGGCCAGACCTGTTGAACCTCATCCAACCATCTGGTTGACCCCATCATGGGTGTTGGCCAGCCTGTGATGAATTCTATAAATGGCCGCAACCAGATAAAAATATCTCACAAAGATATGGCAGTTTAACTATCCTAACTGAATGATAGGCTTAGGCCTTGCGTGTTGGACTTATGGGTAAGAATGGGAGAATTAGGCCTTGCACATTTGTGGACTTATGGGTAAGGATGGAAGAACAGTAAGGAATGATATGCTTAGGCCTTGTATGTTGGTGGACCTATGAGTAAGTCACAATTAAAATGAACTCAGAGACAATGTAAAACAAATCAAAGATTTATTTAAAGAGGGTAAGAGAGAGATTTTAAAATTTTTTGGTGTTAGAATGGCACCCATACCAGGTTGAGGTCAATATGCTTAGGGATCTCTACGATGACAGTGCTGTTAATCACTTCCGAAAAATTCTGAAAAAGAAAGAAAAAGGCAGTTGACATTGGACAGATTTTTTAATGGAAAATAAACATAACTGATGAAAATGCAAGTCTATGTATGTATGTATATATTATTGTTATTACATATAAATAAATGTAGTAAGAAATTATATAAATTTTTATTTAGAAAATAAACATATAAATGAAAATGCAAGATTATGAATGTATATATTATCGAAAATAAACATAATAGATTAAAATGCGAAACTATGTAAGTATATATTATGAATAAACATAATAGATGAAAGTGCAAGACTATGTATGTATATATTATTGCTATTACATATAAATAAACATAGTAAGAAATTATATAATTTTTTATTTAATTTTTTGAGGTCTCTGGAACGAATTAATCAAATTCCCATAAAAACGTATGGTAAATCAATGATCAGTTAACGAACAGTTTGGATAACGAATATTGTCTTGGAACGGATTATGTTCATTAACTGATCACCCACTGTATTAAATAATTTTAAGATACAGTATTTTATGGATGAATAAAGTGATGGTTGTTATTTTACCATACTACCAGTTAGAAGTTATCAATCAATTTAAAATATCAAAAATGTGTTGTTTATTGGATAAATGCATAAAGCCATTTTTTCCCCCTCATAAATTACTTTTCCTGAAAAGCTAAAATTCCAACATCAATTTGTTATGTAATTGGTAAACACTTCTGATAAAAAGACTGATTATACAAGATAATTTTATACTATGAAAATTCATACATTATTTTTGTAAAAATTGGTTAAAAAGGTATTTTTTTTAAACTTGTTTTTAGATAAATATTTATAGACAGATCTATTAGAGTTAAGTCATTTCAAGTTCTGTTTAGTTTTTATTTTTCATTTAGGAAGTCAATTTTTATTTTTGATATAAAATAAATTTTCAGGAACAAAAAAAAATTACTTCCCATAACACTATAGAACACATTATGGGAAGTAATTTTTAATTTATGAAAATTATAACAGACAGGATTGTCTGGATAGATCAATTAAGATTGTTTAAAATAATCTATCTCCCATATATTAATTATAAACCACCATAACTTAAATGGCTATTTTGAAATAAACAATGTTTAGTGTTATTTAATTATCATCACTTTTGCTACTATTAGAAATAATATTTACATGTTAAATTTTCATAATTAATATTGTTTTTGATGATTAAAATTATAGGTATAAAAAATTTTGGAAAGAATTAATCTACTTATTTTCTATTTATTTTTGAATGGTTAGATTAATATTTCCCAAACTTATTTAATCATGGAACATTTTTAATTACTATGGAACATGAACAGCAATTCATAACTTATCTAACATGCTTCAATTAATGTAAATAGCAAAAGCTGATCTCATGGATGACTTAAAGATTACCAATATCAAAAAATTTTTTCTATGTAAATAATCTAGAGCAGGACTGCTGAGAGAAATTTTCAGGCCCATGAGAAATCTGTGGTCTGGGCACCACTTAAAACCATGCATCACTTTAGGGTAAGATTGTATACATTGCAAAGTCCAGAAAAATGATACCTATTGATAGGGGAGGTCGAGACATGCAAAATATTTCTAATAAGCTAGGGTCAAAGATCAAAAGTTAATGAGATATACAGGAATCTAGGTGGCATAGGTAACAGTGCAAGGGAAGAGGACGCATCGCACTCTACAAATAGCGAGGCGAAGCAGAATATTTAACCGTATGCATCATGATATGCAGCCTGTACATCTCATTAACTTTTGACCTTTGACCCCTAGTTCACTAGGGATATTTTGTGTATCTTGATCTTCCCTATTGATCAGTACTATTTTTTCCAGGCTTTGCAATGTATGCAATCTTACCTAAAATAGTTTATTTTGGCACGACTGTTTTGGGTGATAGACAGTGCGCTCTAGAAACAGCCTGCGAACTGTCAGACACATTACGTGACATACAAGGCCCAACAGTCAGGCCCTTTTCAATGCTGAGCCTGTGACAAAAGTCTCAGATGTCACCCCCTCTCGGCAGCCCTGGTCTAGAGACTAAAATAAATAAAATCATTTTTCCTGTTTTTTTTTTTTAATATTTAAACATGAAATATGAAAATAATGTTTAAAATAACCCTAACTAGCCAAATTTCCCCTAGTGATTTATTTTTGAAATAACTGTCAATTTAATTATTAAATTGGCAGTTAAATCTCTAGGGGAAATTTGGCTAGTTAGGATTATTTGGATCATGTAATCTCCTAAGTAAATGTTGATTTATGAATGTTTAAATTGTCTTAAACTATGAGCAATATGCAAATCTTAATGTTATAAAAGCTTTTTTGCAAAACATCTTATTGTTTTTCATTTTTGGAACTGTAATCTATAATTCTGAAATAGACAGAGTTAATTTAATTTTCCAAATCTTAGAAAATGCCTTTTAGACATTTAGATGATTCTATTGCAATAGCAATGATTGAGTCAAACTGATATGGCTAGGAAGTTGAATGCAACTTCCTAGCCCTATCAGTTTGATTCAATCCATTTCCATTCAATCAATGGTAAGCTATTATATGGTAATCAGTACTGTCAAGAAGGATTTCTTAATAGGCTAAAAATATTTGTATATACAATATGTATAGAAGGAACTAAACAATAAACATTGGCATGTATTGTTCAGAAACTTGATGTGTGCTGTCTCATTTGGTGATTGCACATTCCTTAATCATGCATTCTACACTTTTGCAGCTCCACAACCCCCTGTTGGTGACCTATGGTACTAAATTTGTTTTCTTTCAAAATCAAAAAGCATGTTCCACTGTGTATGTCCATCAAATTTTGTTATGTTTCATCCAATAACATGATGTGCTAAAGGGCTCTGAACACCCCACATTATATTATGGCCAGCCAGTATATTGCCATGTAATATATTTTCATGCATATTTTTTTCTGATTTCATCATTTTCACATGGAATATACCATATTCGGCAGCAACCATTTTTAGAGCCCATCACTGACTGGTTAACGCCCACAATAGGAATCAAACCAAAGATCGAAGATAGGATTCAACAAGCTAGGCCCAGACCCAGCATGAAAAATTAGAGATATAGGATTCATATTGAACCCTGAATCTCCAAGATAATAAGCAACTGCTTTACTATGGGTCCATCAAGTTGATTCATGCACTTATTCTTTAATATGAGCTGTTCACAAGCCAAATCGATTAACTCCACTTTTTTGAAATTTTTAAAATATTAGTCACACAGTACTTGGTTGACTCTTAACTATTTATAAAAAAATAATTTTCCTAATAGTTAGGCTTAACACCACTATATGACAAAATTTTTTTTGGCCTCTGAATAATAATTGATTTCTTTCAGAAGCCAATTAGGGGGGTGGGGCCAGTTCCAACCACGGGCTGCACCCACACCCGTGGAGGAGGGCCGGATGGTGAAGGACGGGATCACCAGGCCAGGCCCAATACCGCAAAAAAATCCAGGACCAGACCCAGAACGCGAACCCAGGTCCTCCTGCGTGGCACGCTAATGCATTATCACTCGGCCATCCGGCTGCCCTTATGAAAGCATTATTCTGTTAATATCCACATATTATGTGCATATTAATAGAATAACGTTTTGCAAGATAAATAAATTTGTCTTACAAAATTTTAGCGCCCATTTTGTTTTACACGAAATGAATCATAATAAATATCTTGGGAAAGCGTAGCATACCGCTATGGGAACCCACAAGCAGAACTGCCCATTGTTTAGCAATCAAACTGTTATTTAACATTTGAAAAATATACATATTAATTCATTTTTTAAAATATTTTGAAGATTGAATTCTATGATATTAATTTTTTTTTTATTTTCACTTGCCAAATCGATTAACTCCATCAGTCACTCAAAATCTGTAACTAAATTAACAATTACTCCAAGGATATACTATATTATGCATTTGATATGTCATTACATAAAAGTTACATCTGTAATAATACATACCACAATGTTTATTTGAATTTATATTGGGAATTTTAAAAAACAGTTTATATTATTATATCATTTTTTCTCCACTTTTTGTTTTGTGGAGTTAATCAATTTGGCAAATGAGCGGCTCATATAACTGTTTTTATTGCTAGGAAATACTGAACTGAACCATAACTGATATTGAATTTTATGCAATATCTGAAATATTTTGCTGATGATTCTTTATAAATTAATATGTGAACTTTCTTAACATTTCTGAGAGTTATGTTCATCAAAGAGTATCTTGTTTGCTCATTGTCTTTAAGTGTTTCATGGGCATTTGAAATGTTCATGCCACTCACAGATTTGTGTTTGCCTAAAACACTATCATCAAATGGCTGCTGAAGCAATTTCTGAGTTTCTGACATGTTTTTACCAAATTTGACATAGAATTTGATGCATGAACATTGTTAGTTTCTCATTCATTTTTGGTATTGAGGAAGTTGTGCAATGTATACTAAACAAAGAAACACAATATGGAATTAGATTCACTTGGAAAAGTGACTCGCAAGAATGGTGGGAAAAGTCACCTGGTGGCACAGTTCTGTAGTGTATTCCATTCCTGTACAGAATTGCTAGTTTGGAAACTTTTTGTGATTCACAAGATTTTAATATCTGAATCATTTTTGTCTTCTGATGATAGTATTAATTTAACAAAGTTTATAAATCATAATTGAAGTGATGAAATGAGAGTAATATGACCAATTAAGAAGTATACACAAGCATATATGACAGAAACTCTAAAAATAATGAAGAGGCGGGAGGAATAAAGATTGTTGAACAATGAGATAACTGAGCTACCAGCAGCATGGAGATATGCACTGGAAAGTATAAGGCATTAAGGAAGGTGTAGGAATGTAGTTAAGAAAACCTATTTAATCTATAACTATACTGTATTTATCATTGTATATTTTTTATTTTTGTTTTAGTTTTTTCTTGTATTGAATTTTATATGTAATTGATATAACAATTTTTCATAAGCACTATAACCATAGCAACATCTTTTGTTTATTGTGATATTTTTGGTTTTTAAACTGAACAAATTGTTCGAACTGTAGAATGCTATGAAAAAACTGTTAAACATTCAAATTTTATGTTGGAATGTAGAACCTGAGGATGGTACAGTGTACTGAAAACGTTAATTGTTAAAAATAAAAATTATATTATTTTTACTCAACTGCAATTAGTGCTTGTGTTTGATTTGATTAAATCATAATTGAACTTAACTAGCAAATAATTGTTTATTCAAATATTCCTAATTCAGCTAAATTCTATCCCTAGTGAACTATTTTAGAATTAAACTATCAAATTTATGATTATTTGATAATTATGCTACAGTGCTACCATCTATTGGATTAATAATTAATTTTTTAAAATTAGGATAAGATGGCACCATCTGTTATTTAATAATTAAACTATAATTTTTACTATTTTTTTGAAATTAAAAATTTGCCTTGCTGGAGTCAAACCCATGATCTTTGGGTTTTGGCTGGATTAAGAATATTTGGATAAAAAAATCCCCTAGTTAGGTTCTGTTATGATTTATTATCTGACTTGAGCACTCTGAGTTATGATTTATTATCTTGATTCTGCCAAAATTTGCCATGAGAACTTTAGCCTATTTCAAAATTGATATTGGCTTAGTTCAATAATTCTAAATTAATTAGATTATATTTATCCCAAAATTGAAAAGCTGCTGATATCTAGGTAGTCTAACTTGTTAAGATGTTGCGATGACCCTGGCTTGACTGCAGGCCAAGAAAAATTTTTAACATTGGGAAAATAGTAAAAATTATAGTTTAATTATTAAATAATAGATTGTGTCATCATAGTGTAATTATTAAATAATCATTAATTTGGAAATTTAATTCTAAAATAGTTCACTAGGGATAGATAGAATTTAGCTGCATTAGAAATATTTGGTTAACAAAGTTTAACAATATAGTGGACAAAACAAATTATATTAAACTGCATATTGATATTTCATTAATTAATTAGTTATGTTTGGTTAATTGGTTTTATAATATTAAACTGTGTATTAAAATTAAGAAGTATAAATCATATTAAAATATGATATCTGATTCTGTTTCTTAATTGATGACATAATTAAATATTACTAAACACTTTAATTTAAAAAAGAACACTTTATTTTAATACTAAATTATTCTATACAAATTTTTATTAATTTTTTAATTTATTAACAGAAAATTTTTATTTTTTATATAGTACTTCCAGTTCCTAAAGATATTACTGTAATATCATATGACCAAGGTCATTATAAAATATCTTGGAAACCAGTTTACAAAGCATCTGATCCAATTAAAAGTTATACAGTATTTTGGTGTACATATCATCAAAATCAAATTTATAGACCATTTCCTTGTAATGGTTCCATTCACTGGAAGTATGTGTCAGATGGAATAACTTCTATAAAGCTGAACTTGGCAGATTTTCAAACAAATTTTCAATTTGCTGTATCTGCAAATTCAGAATATTCAACTTCTGGCATGGAATGGGCACCTTGCATAATTCCTTCTAACAACAGTAAGTATCTTTTCATCATCTTTCAAAATAATAATAAATTATTTGCTTCTTTATTACTAAAAATATTTAGTTATATTTATTTGAAAGCATTTAATATGATGTTTTATATGATGATAATCCTAATTGAGATATGACTAGTTTTCATACCTATCTATTAGAATATTTGATTTGAAGATTATTAAAGTTTGAATTTAAAAATGTTAGTGTTTATAAATTTTCACTTTATTCATATGTAAATTGTTTAAAGCTGTTTTACGTAAAACAAGTGTTCTAAGATTAGTGAAATAATTTCCTGTAATATCTCCATTAAGAAAAAATGAGTAAATAAAATTTCCTAAATGGAGATCGACCGAAATTTCATGACTAGTGCATCTCTTGCCTTGAGCGCTAAGCAATGGTCACTATGGTATCATTTCGACTAGGTTTCTGTTACATTTCAGGTTTTCTCAATATATAAACAATATAATTAATGTAAACTTTATTTAACCAAACTTATGGTATACAGTGAGATTTTTACGTATATCTCACAACATATTAACATATATCATAATTTCAATCGCAAACAAGCTGATCGAATATGGAATTGGTCGTTTTGGCAGTTACTTTATAGAAACTGTTTATCGTGGAAAATAGAGATAGTTTTCTGTATACATAGGGAAATATTTGTTTTCACGGCCCGGGATTTGACTACAGTGTCATATTAAGGTGAGCTATCTTAGATTTCCTTAATTAGTTCACCTGAAGATGACATTGTGTTCAGGTCTTGGGTTGTGAGGGTGAATGTGCCTTTATTTATTATATTTGCTACAAAAAAAAAATAACATTAATAAAATGAATTGTTCATGAATTTTTTCTTTTGTATATCAATCAAGTGTCTGCAAAACACCTCTAGAAAAAATATTTCAGAGCATTCAAATTTCATAGTCGTTCTTATTTATTCAAGCTATATAATGATTTTGAAGTCTCTTGTGATTATATTACTAGATGACAGTTCAAAATTTTAAAGAATTTTGTATTTCGAAATTTTGTCACATATGAAAGATATTTTACATATATAAAAATGTACACAGACATTATTGAGAAATTGCTATAAAGTTACTTACCTTCTGTAAATGTTTAATTATATATATAATTTTTTTTTTCTATATGAAATAATGTGCACGTTTTCAATCAGAAGTTTTAATGCATAGTGTATGAAATACTATGATAGCATTCCTTAATTGTTTGGATAAATGGAAAAAAATTGCAAAATTTTTTAAGAAAATATTTCCTGGAATTCAAATCATTCTTAAAAAATTTTTGTTCTGTTTTCCTCTTTTCTTTCCTTGTAAACAAACTACATTATTTTTACATTGTTCAAATCAAAAGTTAATTTTCTTTCATTTTTATAAAAAGTTTTATTTAATTAAATACATTCAATTTATTATTTTATCATTATGATGATTAATTATTTTTAAAAAATTTTTAGGTTTCACAATTAGTTATAGAAAAGAAGGTTATCAGTGGAAAGAAATATCCATCCCTATAAGTTCCCAGAGAAAATTTTCTTTGATAGATCTCGAGAGTGATCAACTGTATCATTTATTTATAGTCGCAAACAGTGATTTTGGAAATAGTGAACCAAGTGAAATTGCAAGTGTTAGAACAACTGGAATGGGTATGCAGATCTTTTTATTAAATGTTAATTTATATAGATATATAAAAATAATCTATTTATACTTTCCTAGGAATTAATTAAAATAGTGTAAATTTTGAAAATGAAAAAATTGTAAAACATACAGAAGTTTTATTAATCCATAACAAATGATACAAGGTTACTAAACAATCTACAAATATAGTTTCATTTTTCGTGATGACTACCGATTTGCATTTTTTTAGATGACTATCGCATTAAATTGGATTATCAATTTCAATTCTTA
The DNA here is from genome assembly GCA_000484575.1 of Olivierus martensii. Taxonomy (NCBI): domain Eukaryota; kingdom Metazoa; phylum Arthropoda; class Arachnida; order Scorpiones; family Buthidae; genus Olivierus; species Olivierus martensii. Next base: position 47,750 of record AYEL01091673.1, on the reverse strand, counting down.
TTTCATCAAGGAAATAAGAATCTTTGTTTTTTTTTTTACATCCTGTGTTGAGATAATCATGCCCTATTAAATATGCAAATTCAACTTTTTTTTTTTTTTTTTTTTACATCCTGTGTTGAGATAATCATGCCCTATTAAATATGCAAATTCAAATGCAGTAAAACAACTATAATTGATGTTTCAGGCATGCTAAAGATTAAATAAAATAATAATAATAATAGATTTAAAACTGAGCAAGCATTAAAAACTAGTATTTTGATATCATATAAACCGAAGCTCGAAAAGAAAACTTGATTGATCATATAGAAAATCAACACTAAGAAACTGCTAATGTTTTACGAGAAATTGTTGAAACATTATTAAAAAATAAAAGAACCGAAAAATTGCATAAATTGAAAGAAAAAATATACTTTAGAAATATAAATATGAAATATTACTGAATTAAACAAGTTTTCTGTTGTTCTAAAAAGTTCATTTCTTTTCTCAGGATTTCAAACTACTAACAATAAAGCCACTGACAGTAAAGATGAAAAAATATACTTTAGAAATATAAATATGAAATATTACTGAATTAAACAAGTTTTCTGTTCTAAAAAGTTCATTTCTTTTCACAGGATTTCAAACTACTAACAATAAAGCCACTGACAGTAAAGAAGATGATGAAGTTACTAAACTTTTATATATAATTATTCCTGTATGCTCTGCTATTGTTGTTATTGTTATAGTGATTGCCGTTGCATGTCTGTATGTATATTCAAAGAGGACACCTACCCCTATTCCTGCTCCATATATGTGTGAGTATTTTTGCATAATAGGAATCATTATAAATTAACAATTTATATAAATTTATTATTATTTACATAGCTTGTTCAAAAGATGCTTTTCTGTACACACCTACAATGACTCCCAGAACAGCACATATGTTGAATAGTCATCGTAGTGATCTCTCATACAAATTATCTCCGTATGCAACAATGCCTCTGACACATTTTGATAAGGAAGAGGAACCTATATATGAATCCGTGGTGGATGAAATGAGAAACACAATCAAAAAGGTGAAAGTTATTTTTATATACATTTTTTAGTTTTAAAATAAACAATGATATTTTAATAGTTGTAATTATGTAACTATAACAAATAATACCTGGAAATCCCATTATCACATTGTAGAAATAGTTACCTGCCATTGTTTTTAAAAACAATATAGTTATAATTAGGTTAATAAAGCTGTAAACTATCTTTAAACTATAAGTGAATGTCCTACTTTTTGATTTACATTATGATAATGATGATAACAATGCATAGATGTGTGTAATAAAATATTAATATAATTTTCATTTGTTTTTTTAGCAAAAAGAAAAAGAACTACAATTGAAAACTTTGAAAGTTTAATAAAATATTTTTTACTGTTAATGTGCAATTATTATTTGTTGTAAGCATGTAGGTATATGAAAAAAGTTGATTGTAAGTTGTTTGCACAGCATCCAATTGTTAAATAATTTAAACTTCAAATATTTTGTATTATAATGTAGATACGTATGTGCATTTACTGTCTTTTTTTTTTTTAATGAACTTTTTGTACATTTATACTATTTTAATTTTTATGTAGTGTATTTTAATGAAATGATGCAGCTGACATTTATTAATTATTTGACTGAAGTGGAGCGTAGTGTTGTATCTTATATATTTTTTGTGTATAAATGTATATGTAACAATATCTTATTTTTATAGTCTAAATTGCCACTCAAATGGTACTTATTGTGCATTTCTCTCAGTTTAAAATATCTAGTCTCAATTTATTCTAATCTTCATATCGAATAATTGAGTGTTAATTGTATAAAATTATACATGTAATAAATTAAGATTTTTATATATTTCTGTCATGTTATTTTTAATTATATTTTTCCAAGTTTTACAGAGAGAATTCTTCCGAGACTGCAACATAAAAATTCTATTTTTTACATTGACTAAGGCATCCGTTATAGATACATATAAAAAATGCCAGCCGCAGATTTTTGCATGTTGTTATGGCTAAGTACAGTATATATAATGTAATGTGTATATTTGCATATCTTCAAATCACAAAATAATTTTACTTTCAAAACAGTTTTAAATATTAACTTCCTGTTTAACAAGGTCAAGGTTGTGTGAAAAAATCATGCATAGCTTAACTCAATTATTTATTTCCAGGATATAAAATTTTTTTTATCAAATCTTTATTATTATTTTTTTTAATATTTAAATTTATACTGGTAGTCAATTACTCCTTAAATTATTCAACGGGATTAAAAGACCTATTTTTCTCGAAATTTGTTGATCTATTATACCGTAATCTGTTTTCTAGCTATTGTAGAGTTGTATAAAATTTAAGTTTTCCTCCATAAATTTTGATAGATTGATAGATATTTCATGGTAGAGTAGTTGTTGAAAGCATAAACTTGTGCTAGGAATATTCTTATATAAACTGATTAGGTAATTTTCTTAGTAACTGGAGCATTTGATATTGAGTGACATATCGAGAATTGATTCAAATTTTAAAACTGCCTTTGCATCATTCTTATTTTATTCAGTGCAAAACTTGTGTATGCATACATTTATACCTGTGCCCATAGTATATATAAAGAAAAAATTCATTCTTATTTTATTCAGTGCAAAACTTGTGTATGCATACATTTATACCTGTGCCCATATTATATATAAAGAAAAAATAAATAAATGATCAGAATCATAAATATTAAAGATATAATCAAAATTCTTCATAAAACATCTAAAGGGGGTCAAAATCAAATCAGCTACTGAACTAGAACGTGTACTATAAAAATTTTGACCCAACGTGCCCGGCCTTCCGACATTCTATTTTATGTTAGATATCTTCAAAAAATAGTTGTAATCTGATATCGCGTATGTTAAAATATACCGTGTGCGTTCTTGATTATTTTTGTAACAAAAATCGTGAAGACATCAAGAAAATTTCTTTAAATTCTGTTATAATAGTGTAAAGTACAAAGGCTACGTCTCCTTCTCGTATATCATGTATAAATACATGAGAATTAATTCTGTGAAAATGCACCCGGATGAATTAAGTGTTCCGGATCAGAGACATCGCAACTGACCTATCAATAATTTAAAACATTAATAACGAACAGATATCATTCAAGCGTCAATACCAAGTAACATTTTCAAGCTGTAATGAATTGAGTGTTACTAACTCGTCCATAATGAGATGTTACAAATGAGGTCAGGAGCACTCATGGTTTTAATTTCAAGTTCGTATGCTCAAGAATTAGATAAACGAACCACACCTAAACAGTTTGCACTCCGATACTTAGCTCAGTTTGTTTGTATTCCGTGTTTGTTGATGACATAAAAATAGCAATTGTTAAGTGCGCGAAGCGATGCGAACAGTTGCGACGCGTCGATATATGCATTCTGTTTATGCAATATATAGGTATGAATGGTACGAACCGAATTAAAAGCATTCTTAACAACTCATCATCTTCAAAAATTGTGCCATGACATCATTTTTACATCAAAAACGACTTCCGTACTGATATCAGCCGGAGGAGCGAAAGACAGGCAACTCCCCTTTACAGCCTGCAGACAGGCAGAAACCCAATTTTTTTATTATTTTTGTTTGTTCTAATTTCCCGTAATTGCAAATTATTGTCGTAAATCTAATCATCTGTATACCTTATGATTATTTTTGTTTGTTCTAATTTCCCGTAATTGCAAATTATTGTCGTAAATCTAATCATCATCTGTATACCTTATACGTGACATTTAACACGATGACCACATCGCCGATAATCCTTAAAGTGCCAGACAGAATTGTTGTTTCGTAATGGCGTCATAAGACGATTACTACTAAACGTTATGGCGGCGTCATTAATGTAAAAAAAAAATTGCAAATTGAAAAATTATTTCATACGTTTCACGTATTTCCATTCATCATCATTATTATTTATTTATTTTTTTTAAATTAGATTTTGCGGTTGACCTAATCCATTCTGGATTTTGGTAAATTTGAAGGTTGTTTGAAGTGGTTAAATCAACATGAAGCTAACCCATTTTTTGGACATCAGCGTGCGACTTCTTTTCCCCCATATTGTGTTGCCACTTATTTATAAAATGACTGTTTTGACGTAAAATTTGCATAAAATTTTTCTTCCTTTTTCCGCCCCCCATATTGTGTTGCCACTTATTTATAAAATGACTGTTTTGACGTAAAATTTGCATAAATTTTTTTTTCCTTTTTCCGTTCTCTAATTTATTATGATGTTATAAAATAAATCATGCGCTTAATTCAATTTATAATATTTATATCAGGGCCGTTTCAGGAGGAGCAATCAGCGGTGGTGATGATGATTAAGTAATTGATTTGTTCTATTTTTGTTTATGCTAACGTTTTGTTTTGTTATAACTTATTAATGTGTGTACGTCGTCGTTTTTTGACACTCAAAAGTTGTATTGCAGCTTCAGAAAGAATAAAGCAATCGAAAGGGTGGGAATTAATTATTTTATTGTTGCGTGTTAACTTTTAGTTCGAATTTCTTTAAATTTTTTGAGTCAAGATGCCAATTTATTTTATAAACAACATGTTAGTATCAGCAACACTTGGTTTTCTTACACGCACGTCAATGTATGTGAAGTTGTGACGATGCCCGCATTTTTGAACTGCATGTTGTTCATTTTTACACTAAATTTTTAAAAAAATTATCCCATTATAATCGCGAAAACTTCTGGAGATTATTAACTCCAACCGTGTTCATAAATACAGATACTTCATTCATCTCACGAGGTCTTTTCTCAACTTTAGACGTAACGTGAGAGAATGTTTAGATTTTAATCTTCACGCTTTGAAATTTTTAATTAATAGATATTTAATTATAATTAATTCGTGAGTGATTGTTTCCGTTATTAGTATACTGTATAACTTACAAATAATAATAAAAACTGAGACTTATTGCATAATATTGACATATTATTTTTATTTATTTACATATTTAGTGCATACAGCGGCACAGTAAATAAAAAAGTTTGCATTTTAAACATTTCCAAAAAAAATTTATATATAAAAAATCAGTAAAAATTTAGTTAACTTTGTCTTGTATATTAAAAGATTGTTAACATAAATATTCACATAAAAATATAAATATTGAATATAATAATACAAATACTAAAAACGTTGTGCTTTTAGAACGTGATACAATATGAAAGGAGTAGAAGATCTGCCCTGAGTGACAAACAAAAGCACAAATTTGATATTAAAATCACTTTATAAAATAAATTATAATGATTGTCCACAAACGATTCACGTACATAAAAAAATGTAACCAATTTTTGGTCGAAACAGAGAGGGGAAAAATTGTACGCCATGTGCTTAGACTGCTGGAACAAGAAAAGAACTTGCTACTAGAGAAATAAGTAAAGTTGCTTTGGTATGAAGTCTTGAAACAGAAGTTGCAAACAAGCCATCCAGAATTAAGAGTGATTTCCGAAGGTCAGAAGTATATCGGCTTCCCCACCTAATTGGAACCTACACAGATAAAGATGAAGTAGAGAACTTACCATAAGCCCACAGTAAAAGATTCCGAGTTTTATTAGGAATATTTTAGTAACTAAATGGTATTAAAACATGCTTCATTTCCGTATTTTCATGATGCATTTTTGTCCTAATATCCACCACCATGTTTGTCAAGACCATACCCGCCTCCGCCTCCTCCTCCTCCTCCTCCTTTGCTTCCGTGATATTCTTCGTGGTGATCATCGATGCTAAAATGTAACCAATTTTTGGTCGAAACAGAGAGGGGAAAAATTGTACGCCATGTGCTTACTGCTGGAACAAGAAAAGAACTTGCTACTAGAGAAATAAGTAAAGTTGCTTTGGTATGAAGTCTTGAAACAGAAGTTGCAAACAAGCCATCCAGAATTAAGAGTGATTTCCGAAGGTCAGAAGTATATCGGCTTCCCCACCTAATTGGAACCTACACAGATAAAGATGAAGTAGAGAACTTACCATAAGCCCACAGTAAAAGATTCCGAGTTTTATTAGGAATATTTTAGTAACTAAATGGTATTAAAACATGCTTCATTTCCGTATTTTCATGATGCATTTTTGTCCTAATATCCACCACCATGTTTGTCAAGACCATACCCGCCTCCGCCTCCTCCTCCTCCTCCTCCTCCTTTGCTTCCGTGATATTCTTCGTGGTGATCATCGATGCTAAAAACATAACCATATATTACATTGACGCATAAAAGGATTAAAAAAAATACATCAAACCACGTGTTTACACTAAACCACGTGGTGTAAGCGTTAAAAATAAGGAAAAGGTTACTTACAAAACCGGAACTGGCTTCTTAATGATTTCTGGAATTTCCTTGATGATCTTGATGATTTTGGGTATCTTTTTTGGCACTGGAAAAGGCACTGTTTTGTAAATGGGCACTAGGAAGGGTTTAGGTATATGCACTGGTACTGGTATGGGCACGTGTTTTGGTATGGGGTAAGGTTTAGCTACTGGTACTATAACAGGTTTAGGTATCTTAATTTTAATGGGCATTGCAACTAGCTTGGGTATGGGTATTTTGTGTGTTATGGGTATCGATTTAAACACTGGTACTGGTTTGTGGAAATGTTTGATTACCGGTATCACGTGCGGTACGGGTATAAACTTGGCTAAGTGTAATGGTTTGAGGATGCTGACGTGTTTTGGTATTGGTATAGGTACCGGTGCCGGCACGTGTTTGTGAATGGGTATGTGTTTTGGAATGTGTTTCACTATAGTCTTGATCGGATGGTAACCATGACTCTTGTGAGAACCTTCTCCTACGTAACCACTATAACCACCTTGCGTCGGTTGTACCACCAGATATATAACTGTTAATAGTATTAATGCGGGCGCAGTTAACATCGTTGAACGAATAACTGAAAAATAACAACCAAGTAAATAATCTAACTCGTTTTTTAACTTCTAATAAAAAATCAACACGCAAATTTACATAATTTAACATTAAAAACTAAGATTTACTTACATACTTATTAAATAAAAATCTTAGAACTTATATAACGCGTACTCTTCTTCAAACTGAATCCGATAGACTAAGTTTAGTATAATAGAAGGTCACAGTCATGCAATGTAAAGCAATCATTTTGCTTCACTAACTCTGCATCCCTGCAGAGGTTATGTGACCGAATGCATGGCTTGTCACAGCCAGAATACAAAAACAGGTAACTTTACGGATTTAAACTGGTGTTATTTAAATATTTTTTATCCTAGAACTCACCTTGAACTACTGCGACTACACCAAATGGGATCAGAAGGCCTCTTGGCCTTTTAGCTTAAACTGACGAAGAACACTTAATGTACTCTCTTGGTACGTTTGTTTGCCTGAGAGAATTATACTCACTGGGTCAGCTATGTTTATATACTGGCCCATCCCTCCATCTCTGTCCTGAATGGTTGTTCCACATTTTGTCAAACAGGTTGTCCTATTTTTCTTCCCGTTCTTCCCCCTTAGGGTTCTCTTCGCTGTAGGCATCGAAGGTTAAGGTCTTGCTTCTACGCAAATACAAAAAGATAGCGGTAATCATGTGATTACACCACCATGAGCATGCGTAGTTTGATGGCAGATAACCCAGATGATTTACCGGATGTGGCCCAAATACTAGTGATGGATGGAAAGAAAAAGATTTCTGAAAAATTATTTACATACATTGTATTGAAAATCTCTTTTTTTTATACATGCACGCTAAGCTTTTGATAGATACAAAGAAATTGAATTTGTAAAATTACTCTTTTGTTGTATTGTCCGAAATTAATTCCAATTATTTTTTAATACAGAAAAAATCTCTTGTTCGTAGTTTTTTCTTTATGAAGAAGAAAAAACTCCTGTTCGTAGTTTCTTCTTCGTTAAAAGCAACGAATTCGGCAACTTTTTCCTTAATTTAAAAAGTTAGAAACTATATTAAGTATAAAAAAAATAATAATAATAATATTGCATGTTTGTTAGCATGAAATAGGTTAGTTTGTCGTGTTTTCTGGTATTTGTTCGTTTATGTAAATCCTGTGTTAAACAGAAAACAGTTTTTTTCTTCACCCGTTTTCAACACAGGAAGTTAAAAGTCAATTGAACTATGGCAAGTTATCTAAAACTATCATCTGATCAGATAACCAGATAATAATCACTTTGTGTGTTTCAATAATAGATACCATAAATAGAAACGTGTACTAACTGAACTGCACGTACCAGAGGTCTCGACTGTTATATTTTTTTTTTTTTTCGTTCTGATGAAAGTCGATCATTGGCTTTCCTATGCATTTTTTCAACTTTGGAAATTCCTAACTTTGTCTTAATTTGTCACTCCTCCTAGTTAAAGAGGTCGAAGACAAGGATGTATATATATATTTATGTAGTAAATTATACTAGAATGTTGTAATTTGACATCCTGGTGGGAATCCCTCTTTGAATTTCAGGTGTTTCTGTGTTTGTTTTTGTGTAAGTAGGAAGAATAACAGGAACAGAAGCAGAACAAGTATCGAAAAAATATGTAACAGTTTTCACTTGAACATCGATTACACTGAAAAGTTGGTGTTTTGACTGTGGAATTTGTTTGGTTAACACATCGGTAATAGGTAAACGGTGGACTTTTTGGTCTTAAAATTAATGTTAACTGCGAATTTAGGATCTTCCTGGTGAATTACTTAACCCATTGACCTAGCCGGACTTTCTATAAAATGATGTCATCGAGACCTACCTACCATACGAAGAACCGAGCCTCTTATAGAAAGGTTAACGAACTATAAAGGCATTCTGTTCTTAGATTTACAGTGTGTTTTTTTTATAAAGTGTTCTCGGGAAAGGGGAGAAAAACATGAAAGAAATTACAATAAATTTGAATGTCGACATAAATATTTACGTGAAAAATCTATAAACGTTCCGTTATTCGGTCCAGATATCGAAAAAATTTCCTTTTCTGACAAAAATCAAAATATCCAACCAATAAACTTGACCTATATCTTATACATTTGTGAAGTTTTCTTTAAAAATCGATCCACTTTCGTGTTCGTTTTCCACATTTACTTATCCTAGAAATATTTTATTTACCTTAGATTAATTGGAGCAGATATCGGCGAATTAAACGGATCAACTGTAGAAATAAATGTACTCTTAGACACTTCATTCTTCGAATTTCCATGTTTTAAGTGTACTAATTTTATTCTGAATTTTTTTTAATTTCTCGCATTTTGTTTGGATCGTTCATTTGTTTATTAATTTTATTCTGAATTTGTTTTTTAATTTCTCATTTAATTTTGTTTGGATCGTTCAATAATTCATAAAATTTAAATCATTTTGCATATCTAATGAAAAATAAAATTCATTTTTATCTATAAACGAGTATACGTTTTATAAAACAGGATAAATTTAGTATAGTCTTTAAAAAAATTTCATTATTTTTAATGGAAAGCCAAGAGAAACTGGCAATAAATGATAATAATAAAGGAAGCATTTTATATAGAATGAGTTAAGAGAATCTGAAATGATTTTTTCTTTCTATAAAGTAATAATGGAAGAAAAAAAGCAAATTTTCTTTTGTTTCCATGGTTTTCGTCCTGCACTGAATAATTACAGGAAATTAAAAAAGGGGGTCAATCTGTACACATAATATGCCCTGGCTATGCACCTTAGGGATGACTCGAGTATTAGTGAGCCAATCGACAAGTTGGTCTGGTTTCATTCGATTCAAGGTCAGCAGGATAGAATGTTTCCTTCAAAACTTTGCCAGGGATATACTCTACCTTTTGTTTTATTAAAATCGATAACTTTGCCATTCTTCGGCTGTTTCGATTTTAATCGTCCTTTATAAACTTTTACACATATTTTCGCTTTTGTAATTTTTTTATAACAGAGCATCTTTCTATTTTCCTTTCTCATACGAGATGTAAAAAGCTTCATGAGGATTAAAAAGAAGATTGAAAACTTTTTAGTTCGCTTATTCCTTGTCTTTATCTTTTTAATATTTACAATTAATTCGTCACTTAATACTTCCTGATATCAATAATTACTTTTTTTTTATCGTTTGAAAGTCCTCATCCATTTCTTTATTTCCACAATAAAATGAGGAGGAGGAAAAAATAATTTCCAAAAAAGGAAGATTCTACAATAAGGTCTAAAACTGGCCCCTAGTCAGGGCCTCATCAAGACCACAGAATGGGGTCCAGCTTCTTGTACTATCTTATTTCATTCGCTCCCGTTTTTTCCACTCACCTTCTATCTCTTTCTCTCTCTATAAATAAGTAGAATGTGTTTTTAAAACCTCCGCTTATTGTTTGTTATCTACATATATAGGTTTATGGATCTATAAAGTAAATTTTATTATATGAGAACTATAGAAAAAAAAATCTATTTATAAAAGACGTTGTAAGAACATCTCTCGTCGTTTGTTTAATTTAGAAATTTTCCCAACGTTTAACCAAGTAAATGAGTAAAAAAAAAAATTGCAAGAATTCTGAATGTTTTAACATTATTCAAAAAGTTTGCAGTGCAATATTTACACTAGTAGACGATTGCCTAGGGGCATTGTTCTCATTTCCAGTCATATCGTCAGCTTTAGCACACGACGGTATTTTTTCCCACCTGTCCATCATTTGTGAACTTTTATAGCAATAACCATAAGTAGGTTGTACAAAATACTACAAGCGTATAACTTTATTTATCTCCATACTCCATTAACATCACACTTTACATCTTTCAGGAAACACTTCGATTGTCATTCCTCTTGAACCAAAGAAAATTCCTAACTTAGACCTCCTTTCCTTTTGAGAAATGCAAGCATTTTATGTTTTTTACAACATGGTTTTACTTAAACGAAATGCAGCAGATCCTCTATTTTTAGACGTGGAGGATAGAAAATTTCACTTATGCTACAATCAGAAAATTATCTTTATCTCAGTATTGATAATATATATAGGATATAAATATATTTTGTCAGGGATACTAATAAGTTGACCTACAATTTTAACTTGTGTAATAGAGTCGCATTAAACAATTCTTCACGAATTATTAATTTTTAAATTTTGACGTATACAACCTATTGTGTAAAGTGTAATGCTTTTGGTCTACTCGAATGATCTTCGGTCAAGTAAACAAAAGCTATATTCCTCTTGCTTGACCGAAGAGGTCAAAATTTTGCCATTACATCCTTTAAACTTGTTTTGCTTTTCTTTTCAATCTTCTTTTTATGATTCGGAAACTTTGCAGTTACGGGAATTTACCTCTTAGTCAAAAAAATTACGTGTTTCTAACAGAAATTACTTTCATTCAGTAGAATTATCGATAACTTTTTTTAGATTTCTTCAACTTTTTTGATGTTTCTTGTGCCTATTTTATGATAATATGTTTTCGTGTTTCGTCTACGCGATTTATTCATTTTAAAATAATTAAACAAAATTATAAAAATAGATTTTTCACCGCAAACTTTGACCAGAAGATTACATTAATAGCAATGAGATCATTCAATAAACTATAGCTAGAGGTTAAGTTCTGGATTCAGCTCTCGACCTTCCCCTGCACGAAAGAAGAGGCCATACAAAGTTTGACTCTTCTTGTTGGAATCTACAGCATAAAGGAGCAGTTAAATAGATAAAAATCTCTACTTTATATGCCCAATAACAGTATTTTATGCATATTAAAATACGAAGATCGATAATTTGCAGTAAACAAAATCATTAATTTTTCTGCTTTTTTCCTTTATTTTAATTAAATTTATTGCTTAGTGTAATCTTTTAAAGATTTTAACATGTTTTCGTCTCGATTTAATTCGTTTGTTGCCACCATTTTTATTATTTTTCTGAAAATGACAGAGACATCGACGAATGTGGCATCTGTAACATAATACTGACAAATGAATGGAACAAAACAGAAGAAAAATAAAAAAATCTCGGCACATAATAATTTTCATCACAGTTTTAAAGAATGTTTTCATATGCCCTTCAGTTTTAATCAATACCTACTAACCCACATTTCTATTGAACTGTAACCGCACATCTTTTGACAATTATTTAAATTAATTGCAAAATTTAACATTCAAATAAAATTTTTAAATAAATAAATAAAATAATCGAGTAATTTAAAATCGGTTATCTTTTGTTTATCGTGTTTTATAGAACGCGGTAAACAAAAAAGGTAAACAGGTAAACAAACGCAAACCGGATCGTAGGCGCCTCTACATGCAAAACGATATTTTTTGGTTTCGTGTTCGAAAATCGCGAAATTATTAAAGGAAAAATAACAAAATACTTTCGTAAAATAAGGAAAAAACTATTTATTTCTTCAAACGCTGTTTCGCATCAATGTTTCGTATTATAAGAATAACATAAATTTATTTTCTGCAGTCTATATTTAGGCAACTTGTTCTAACATACGATATAATGTATTGTTGGTATTGAGATAATTCGATATGCAAATGAAGAAATTTTCGAGATTCTTAGCATAATTTCAAAAAAATCTAGGTCTGTTAGAAAAAATTCTGAGTCACTGTTAAATTTTAATGTTTAATATTGCCGCCATTAAAAATGCATAGAATAAATATTATTTGAATATTATTCATTCGGTGTACAAATAAAAAAATATAGATTAAATAAATGTAGATTTATAAAATAATTCAATGTTTAAATAAACAAAAAAAAAAGTTTGGAGTTAATTCATTTTGTTTTTCTTACCTTTGATGTTACTGTAGTAGTAACATGAAACAATGAATAATGGTACTATAACAATATTCTTGTAGTGATGTTCTTATAAAACAGTATTCTGATAGTAATGGTTGACTAGTTCTGTATACAATAAATTCCTATACATAATCTAAAATTCATTAATGATGGTGGTTCTATAGTAATATTTATCATTATTATACTGTAAATTCCCGTATAACGGGACGAAAAAATGACTAGTACTCTTATAAACAATCCCGTATAATGCGTAAGAAAAAAATTTTTTAAACTTACTTACCCATTACTTATAATATCCGTTGATTGTAACAAAACCAAACGATGATTATTTCGTTTCCATGACAACTTTTTCATTGAATTATACGAATCCGCATTTTCGGAATCTGTGTTATTCAGGATCTACTTGTATATAATAATTTTTAAAATTTAGTTACCTATATTCTGTTTTTTTCTTTATTAAAAGAAACCTTCTTTAAAACAAGTTAATTAACACTCTACACACAATAAAATCATATTCGAAACTAACGCGCATCTCATTACAGGACCGCATTTACCACAAGGCGCATTAGGTACAAGCTGAAGTCTCATTTTAAAACCTTACTCTTCACAAACAACAATATAAAAAACAGCAACAGTTATAGAATATGAAATTAAAATAATTTGTTATTTTGGGGCCTCCAAAAGTATAAATATGGCCCTGTCTAATTAGCAATATGTGATCAGTGCTGGAACTCAGAGACAAGTTTAAATTAGTATAAAATCTTCTGATAATGCACGTCTCGTATAACGAGGAACGTATCCCCCGCGTTATACGGGAGTCCACAGTATAGTGAACTTAACTGAATGGTTTCTGTAGTAAGCTACAGAAACCATTCAGTTCTGTACGTATTATTTAATTCCGCAGATACTGCGGGAACTGAATAATATGTACAGGTATAAGTGAATAATACGTTCAGGAATGTATTGAATAATACATACTTTTGTACAATATTTTATATGGTAAAATGATATTATTGTTTTCTGTGTGTGCATCGGAAATCATGGAAAACAAAATTTCAAAAATTGTTTCTATACAGGTACTTGGCTAGATATATATATGATTTTCTATTCAGAGTGTGACAATGACTTGATACTATAATTTTCTATAGAAAATATTCACTAACTGTAAAATAACTACAGGAACTAGTTGTTACTAACAGAATAGTAGTCTATTTTGATACAGATATTCGTTAAAACTTCAAAAAATTCAGTTTGTCGCTTAATTTATCTCATGCTTCAGTTTCGTCTTCATTCACATATATAATCATAGAAAACGTTAAAAATCACGCAAATTTTAAGTTTGTATACGTTAGAATAATACAAATATACTCTCACGTTTGTTTATTAGCAATAAACATTCGTAAAGTAAGCATTTAATGCTTCTTGGAGATGATAAAAAAAAGTTTATCCTCTAGCAGCAGGTGGATTTTGTCACTTTTTGTTTTTCCAGCTGACGAGAAAGGTCGTCCAGGTAAAAAGGTTATCTGTCCCCGACTGAAGAAGTCAAGAAAAAAAAAGGAAAAAAGGCATATGCAGGAAAATAACTGAGGTGGGATGAGTTTTGCATGAGTAATAATAATTAAAAATAATAACTGTCACGCTAATATGGATGACCAGACGTACCTAACATCCGTTGTTCGTTTTCTTCGGCTTTTTTATTGTTATGACACCACTAATTATATATAATAAATATACATATATAAATCCTCGAAAATAACTGCTCATTTAAAAATTTAAAACGACGCCATTGTTATAAAATAGAATTAATAAAAATTACGATTTATTCCTATCTATAAGTGTGATTAAGCAATTTCGTTTTCGTTTGAAGCTGCATAAATATAATTTATTGTTAATACTTTCATAAAATGCACTTAAATTACATTCTAATCAGGAATTATTTAGATTTTCTTACATTAAATTTAATTAAAAAAATTAAATAACATGTTATTTAATTACTTCTTTAATTTACCAGTACCGTACGACCGTCGATAGATGGCGCGGTGTGTTTTCATTTTTTATGACGTTTTAATGTGATTTATACTACGTCTATTAATTTAGAACATTTTTTTGTAAATTTTAATTAATGATTTGTAATTTTAGTAGGTTTTTTGGATAAAAAAATACCTGTGACTAACACGAGAGAGAAAAAAAAAACATTATTTTCTGTTAATTTTAAACGATTTTTTTGGAATTAACATGGCGCACGGCTTCCGTTTAAACTTATGTATTTTTAATTAATTAAATATAGAAAATGTTTAGTAAAAATTCCGAAGTGGAACACTTTGAACTGGGATATCTGACGATGCGGAAGTAAAAAAAAGAACGATTGAACTGTATACAAGGCTAGGTATTTGTGTGAACTGACGACCTAGTCTATAACTGGTATGACAAGAGGATCCCCGAAAATATGTCCTCTTTATTTATCCGTCCATTTGATGAATAATTTTTAACATTCAAAAATGTCTTTAATAATTAAAAGTTGCAACTGCTTTACAGGGGACTTTTTATTGCTTGATTCCACATATACACATTTATAAAATTAACAAACTCCAGTTTTTTGAAAGAGCTTTGTACATTCAGCAATTAGGAGAAAATACAATTAAGAAGTCTGCCCACATACCTGGTAGCTATGATACAACATTGCCACTCAATCTACCCCTTCGATTTTTTTTTGTTAGATATCAGTGGCATATATGGAAGCGTGGTAGTCATGAGGAAATATAAGTATGTACACATTTCGTTGTGGAGAAAGATGCGGCTATTCGTCCTTCCATTAAAAAGTCCATTAAAACATTTTTAAAATAACGCGTTGCATCGCTGCTTGGAATTCGGGATTGGCCGCTTCTCCAGTCCTTTAAAACCGTATTCGAATTTATTGTTAATGACAGTTGCACGTTTACCACCATCCGTGTCCACCGCCACCACCGAATCCGTGTCCACCACCGAATCCACCTCCGTGTCCACCACCGAATCCACCTCCGTATCCACCTCCGTGTCCACCGTAGTGATGTTTCTTAATATAGACTCTGTAAAGATCAATGTATTTTAATGGATAATCAAAAAATAATATAAAAAATATTAAGAGAAAGTACGAGAGTAGCTACTTACGGTACTGGTACTTCTACTGGTTTCTTCACTATGATGTGCTTATAGATTGGGACCTTAACTGGAACGTGGATTGGTTTGGGCACCTTGATGATCTTGTGAATTGGCACTGGCACGAATTTTGGTACCTTGACAGTATAGGGTACTGGCACGTGTTTTGGTACCGGGTAAGGCTTGTAGATTGGTATTGGCTCTTTTTTGAAGACTGGTACGGGGACTGCAACTGGTACATGCTTAGGTACGGCGACAATCTTTGGTATAGGAATGGCTTTAGGTACATTGATGATCTTGGGGATAGTCTTGTACACTGGAACCTTGAAGGGTACTGGTACAGGATGAGGTACGTGCACCGGTTTTGGTACCGGAACGTATTTTGGTATAGGTATAGGTTTCGGTATGGGCACCTTGTGGAAAATCGGTACTTCTTTATGAATGATGTGAACGATGGGTTTGTGATGATAACCACATCGGATTTCCGTTACGAGTATAGCTCCCAATAAAAATGCTAAAAGCTGCATGTTTGTTGTTGGGAATTACCAAAAAAATGGAGAGCGAGCACCAAGATCTGAAAGTAAGATTTAAAAAGTGTTCAAAAAAACAAATTTCAGTGGCATTTCCTGGACGAGATTATAATCCAATAAGTCCGCTGCTGATGCTGAGGATTTACTTACCGCTCGGATTAAAAACACAGCTGCTTATGTAGCCCACTAAGTAGGGCCGTATACGATCAGTACAAAAGCCAAAGCACGAATGTGAATCTAACGTTGGAAGTGCAGCTTAAATAGCCCGTCAACCACAGTGACCTACATGGTATACCAGATCGATGTACAAGTACAGGCCGTCTAGTCCCACCCCCTAGATATCAGCTCGGGGATTGGAGATGAAGAACGATGTGACGTGATAAGTCCGAGGAAGAAGTGGTAGGAAAAAAAGAGGCGGTGTGTTTCTCTGATTCTGTCTACACAACGTTGGCTATAAGTCAGGTTAAAGTCCCCTTTCAGGATACGTTAGGAGGCGGTACTTGGTAGACTCGGGGAGGAATAGCCCGAGGACTGAGCCTCGGGAGTTCATTGTCAGTCGTTGACCCATTTGGATACGTCCTATATTAAGCACTCGCCTCGGGCCGTCTGTCAATACTAGTTCGCAAATATAGCAACAGATGGCGTGAAGTATGCGAGCTCAAATTTTTCATTCGCAATAGAAAACTTTTCCCAACTGCAATAAAATTTTTTACGGGTTATTTTCAGGGTATTAAAAAAGTTATTCGGGGAGTAAATTTAATATTCCATCATTTACTGATCATAAAGTCTAGACAGAAGAAAAGATCGTCTGTACGAGATAGTGTACGTTGGAAAGAGTTAAAGGAGGAAGAAGACTGGTGTCACCATTCTACTTTTAAGTAAACAAACGAAATCGTTTTCTCCAGCATTAACTGACAACAATACATTAAACCTCAAGAAACCATTATCTTAATCGTATTCTAAATAATTAATCTATAATGAAACTTTCATAAAAAAAACAGGTATAAAAACAAAAGTTGTTATTGTATGGTTAAAAAGCGAGAAAAAGAAAAATCTTTATCTGAGCTATTATCTGTTCTGATTTCACTTCTCAAATCTGCCAATAACCTCATATAAGTGTGAACGATATCAATAATTATGCTCGACAATAAGAGCAAGGTGATAGTACGACCTTGCTGAAGTTTGTTTGTATATTTAATACTTCTTTTTTTGCCATTCTAAATAATTTGTATAGATAGGATAAATGCAGCACGTCTGGTTTTTTAAAAATAAATATGTGTATGCCCACACATTTATTTAATGCAGAAAGAAATCGTGTTAACGCGAAGGTATAATTTTCATAAATCGAGTCGAAAATATGCCATTTTTGTTTTATTTAAAGCAGCGGGCATTAATTAGACTATGCACTGGAAGGGGATAATGTAACAAAAACACTTTCTTAAACAATCAACGCTTTTAAAAATTAAATTAGATTACGGATACACCAATTCTGATCGAATGTAAGTTTAAACCAGGAAACTCGTACTGGAAAATAATTGACGTCATATCGTGTTTATAACGAGAAGTATAAGAGCAAAAATTAAAAATATATGTATTGCAGAGATAAGAAAATTTATAAATACACTTAAGACTTTATGTATATATTTAAAAAAAAAAAAATGGCTACGTATTTGCGAAACGAATTATTTCTTATCGATACGGTGAATGAACATAAGAGTTAAATTTGTGTATGTGTTGTAAGAATCGAAGTATGGGTCAATCGCCTTTTATAATTGAGGAAATTATAATCTTCTGGTGCTGAAATCACAAAATTGAAAGTACCATAGGCCTACTCTTGAAAGGAAATGGGGCATACCATCTGCATCTTCGAACCGAGTGTTGCCAGAAAATAATAAACAGTTTTTTTTCTATTGTCCGTGCATGTTGGCAACACTTTTTATTGGCTCGTGTGATTGCCAAATCTTCAAACATCGAAACGGAAGAACCAGAAATGATCATATTTAGTGGGTAATTCGAATTTTTACTGGTTTATTAGGCTGATACTTTTAGATATTTCCGGGTAAAGTCACGTTGGAGAAAAATCGGCATGTTCAGGAAAGCTGGAGAGAGTTTTCTACTCGACTTTTAATTCTGCATGCGAGTAAAATTTCCTAAGATTTCGGTCAATAACCTTCGGGTGCCGATTGAGTTTTCGGGCACCATACTTGTTCTAGTTACTCTATTTAAACAGGCTCGAAGCTTCATTTACATGTTTATAAAGTAGAGTTTTGTGCATCTGTTAGGTTAATCCAATGGGAAAACTACTGGTAACGAATCGATTATCGGATCGATTCTTGTGAAAATTGGTATTCGAAATGCCAGCAAAAGGGCTTACAAAATGCTGACATTGAAAATTATAAATCCGGTACCCAAAAACTACCTGATATCACATCATTAATGTTTTCCGTTGATTACTCTTGCAAATCTGAACATCCTATTTCCTCATATATAACAAAAGTTTTATATGAATCAATGTTTTTAAAGGAAAGCGAATTAAAAAAAAAAAAGAAAAACGTAGCAACAATTAAAGAAAAGAAAAGAAAAGTAGAAAATCGGGTGAATGTACTTGGAAAAAATTATTTCGTAAATGTTGTGGAAAGCTCTCTTAATGTCTTACGATTTTCGAAAA
This sequence comes from Olivierus martensii, assembly GCA_000484575.1. Classification (NCBI taxonomy): domain Eukaryota; kingdom Metazoa; phylum Arthropoda; class Arachnida; order Scorpiones; family Buthidae; genus Olivierus; species Olivierus martensii. Next base: position 28,689 of record AYEL01091673.1, on the reverse strand, counting down.
GTAGAAAATAAAATTTTATTTATATTGCATATATTCCGTCAATCATTCACGCTCAGTGTGATTTCTAGGTGATGCGAGAGCTTAAAACTTTCTAGGTCTTGTCTCTTCTACCGGAACTCCGAATTTTTCTCTTTACTATTCAGAAATTACTCTCACTTCGGATACGCCCGAAAAAATACAGGACGATTGTTATGTTATACATCTATGCATTTTCGGAAGAAATACTTTCTTTTCTTCTTTTTTTTTCATTCAACATAAATTTTGTACAAGGACAAAATTTTTCTTGACTGTACTCTAATAATCCTTCTTGCATATCTTGCGCTTTTTTACTCTCAGGAATTTTTCTATTAACAGTTAAAAATAACTGTAAGCTTTAATAATAGAGAGTAAATATTCGCAAGGTTCGCTTGGGATGCTAAGAACTTGAATTAAAATTCTTTTAAAAACTAAATCTGCATATCTCAAGATTTTACATTTCTACATCCTTCTCATAAACCATGTTAAGATCGTGACGTTCTCAACATAGTTTTGCGATTGTTAACAGAATATAATTAATATTTCGACTGTATTAAATGGTAATTAATTGCAAGATATTATATGATCTTGCAAGCAGACAGACTTTACGATCGTCTGTCGGTCTGTCTGGTCAAGTTTAGTGCAACAGTTGTTATAAGATGATTGATAGAATTATCATTTGATCGATTTTTATACAATCAATTAATCGTTTTTGGGTCATAGGCGAACGTTATTTTTCCATAATTTAATAACAATAATCGCTTTGATTATGATAAATTGCCAATTATCTAAAAAATTTTCGAGACTGGCAATGCTTGTCATTCACACAACTTCAAGCACATAATTTTTTGTTAAAATTTAATTAAAAAAAATCAGTAAATGGTTCCAAGAATTTAATTTTTAAAGTTTCATAATTCAGTGTGTATCATTTACAATTTACAAAATTGAAATTTTATTCCCGAATAATTAAAATAGTATAAATATTTTTAACTTTATTAAATTATTATTCTTCCTTTTAACGAATTATTATATAGTTTTTTTAATGCATAAACATAATAATTACTTAGATGTTATCATCAATAAAGAGCGAAAAAAATTGTAAGGTCGGTTTAATGGAAACAAATTTGTTCTACTTTGAAAATATTTTATAGAATAATTATGAGAAAGTTATAGTATACGGTATACCCTTTCACTACAAGTATACTGTATCCTGTAATGAATTTTTACATTAATCTGAATCAAGTATACAGTTACAAGAGCGGACGAGTTACAGTTACCATGCCAAACAATTTTTATTTTCTCTTTATTCTCTTGATTAAAACTATATTTGGTAACCGATAACAAATTGTAATTAATTTTTACTAAAAAACTTAATTTTAATTAAAATTAAATTGGTAAATATGTTTAAAAAAATCTTTTAGATTAATGGCATAGATGTGATGATGGAGTCGATAGATATGCAGGTATTTTTTTAACCTCTTTTATTTTGATGATAACTTTTTTGTGGAATCAAAAATGGAGCCAAGAAAGCAGGTAAAAGATTGAATTGATTTATTTTGGCAGTTATTGTACAAAAGCAGAATTATTTACATATTTATAAGAATTAAAATATCAAACACCCACTCAACATACAATAGCCAAAAAAAAAAAAAAGGGAATATAGGGAGATATCTCACAGCAGACTGGGGCACAGCTTCTCGAAGGAGAACCAGTACCAATAATACATTAAACCCGTGTGGTGTACTGTCACCAACTAGGTGTTGTTCCTAGTTTGACAGTCTGCGTTAAGTTATATACATCGATCGATCCAATGGTACATCCAGGTTGCATTGTTCCCAGATGAAAAATATTCTTCGTTAATTGAACCAGGTCTAATTTAAGTCGTGCTTACCAATGCCATTTCTTATGATCAATGCTGAAATTACGAAATGAGAAAAATCAATAATCGGTAATTTTGTTTAAATTAAAAGTTATTTTAAAAAAAAGTACTTACATGATGGGTACGGGTTTCTTGACGATGACTGGTTTCTCCTTGATCACTTCGTGTATAACGTGTACGGGTTTTGGAATATGAACTGGATAGTGTTTTTTGATTGGTACAATGTATGGTTTCGGAATGGAAACTGGTACATGTACCGGATACGGTTTAGGTACAGCCACGGGTTTTGGCACGGGAACGATGAATGGTTTCGGTACCTTGATGATCTTGTGGACTGGATAAGGCTTGGGTACGTGGACGGTTTTGTGAATTGGTACTATTTTAGGTACCGGTATAACCTTGTGGACGGGTTTATAGATAGGTATGACATGTGGTACTGGATAAGGTTTGGGTACTGGAATCTTCTTGATGACTGGATACGGCTTGTGCACAATGTACGGTTTAGGAATCGGAATGTGATGAGGTATGGTAATGACTTTAGGGTGTTCTTTCACAATATATTTAACGTGGTGAGGTTCGTGATGCCAACCACCACCTCCGAAACCTCCAAAAAAATGTCCACCCAACACCGAATCAAGAACAAAAGTTAATAGGACGAAGCATATCGCCTTCATGACGATTCTGAAAATAAAAAATAAAATTTTCAAATTATATTCTTCTCCGACTTTCCTTTTAAAACTCTGTTTTCGTTTAAACTTACCGTGTTATTTTTCTACACTTTTATACAATTTGTATTGGGTAAGTCACTTCGCCGAGCTGCAGGACAGAAGTGCCATAGAAAGCTCAATGCCTGACTTTTATACTCGATCTCCGCCAATAAGAACGATTGTCCTACTTGAAGAAAACGTTATGTTGTACAGAAATGGGTCGCTGAACTGTTATACCAAAGAGAGTATTGCTTATCTCTGCAGACAATTTTTTGCTAATATAGATTTCACTTTTCCGCCCTTTGTATATTTCTATAACGGCCTTTCAAGGCAATTTAACCTTACTTTAGGGAAAAATCCCTTTAACTTCTACAAATTTCTCCAAGTATCACTTTCTTCTTAATAATAAAAAGCCGTTCAATGTACAAATTTATTTATAAAAAAATAATTAATGCCAGAAGGCTGTTAACTGTTCGTGAGGAGAATTTTTTTCTTGTACGTTTAATTAACTATAAAATTATTAATTATAACTATTATAAATAGAACTTAAACTGATACAGATTTTAATTAAAAGCTGTTTTAATTATTAACCATGGCTATTAATAGAATTTAACGCTATCTTTATGAATTTTTCAGCATATTAATTTTAAAAAAAATGTTAAAAATAACATTTCCCTATCGTATTCGTGATTTCCTTCAGCATTATCACTTATTTAATTTGGATATCATGGCTCGTTTATGAAGCCATTCTCCTTTACGATAAGTCATTAATGGTAAGCTATATCACTTTAATACAAATATATGTATATTTTTTCCTTTTAGAAAAGTCTAACATACTTTTTTCTTTTTTTTTTCCCTCTAAATTATCCATTGGTATCATCATCGATGGCATCCATTAAATTCTGCAATGCGCATATTTTTGCAAAATTTAATGGCTAAAACATATTTAAATTTATAATTTGCAACTGCACACAACAAAAATTGCGATTTTTTAACTAAATTACCGTTTTAATGCTTGGAATTTTTAATTTTGAATTATAATTGTGAAGGAATGAAAACTGTGATGCGGTTCAAGAAAACAATGACTGAGTTTAATAGATGAAGTAAAATGATGAGGATATAAACTACATTTTAAATTTTCCAGACATACCAGGTATATTTTACTTTTTTAACGATGATAATCTCTTCGTTTTTCTACGAACTAAACTCGATCATTAATCTTATCATGTCGCATGCCCTTAGGCGCTTATGATAAACAGGGAAGGGTTCGATGAGAAAACATGACCTATATCAACAAATATACCTATCAATCCTATCAATGAAACGGAATTTACTCATATAGTTAGTAAACTGGATCCCAATACATGATTTTTTTTTCTACAAAATTTGCAGGTCATCGCTCTCCAGTTACAAAATTAGTTTTCTGATTACAATGACGTGGATGGCCGTATAATTAATGGTCTTTGATAAACTTTTCAAGATATCAGTCATAAAATTTCGTGATTCAAACGCGAAATTGACTGATATCTCGAAAATAACAAACGTCGAAGAAATATCATTTAACCATCTGTCTTGCAGTGAAGCCAAACTTGATTTCCTTATTTTGTAATTTAAAACATCAATAAAAGGTTTCTCTTCGCGAAAAATGATCAAAACTAGTTTAAAATGATAACATATATAGATTTATATAATATGTATATAAATCCTTAAACGATTATATAACTTAATCTATCATAAGACATATATCCGTATAAGTTATGCAGCCAAGCCGAACTTAATCGTCATTATTATGGAACTGATAATTCTAATATAAGGAAAAATGGTATTATTACACAAAATATAGGTTGATATTATAGAAAATACCAAATTTGTTCTAAATTTCTCCATTTTACTGTATTTGTTACAAAGAAATTCATTCAGATTGGAACGGAAACAAAGGACAATGTGAATTATTAAGGACTAAATATTTTCTAACCGTGGAAAATTGTCTAGAATAGCTCGTATAGATAAAGTTAAACCACACTGATCAAATACATCACCTCTTATGTACATAGATAAGATAAAGCAACATAATTTAACAACTGTCATCTAAAAATATGCGATATAATTAAGATTATATCTTTAATTATCCTGTATATCTCAAAATACGTGTATATAAATAAATTATCCTAGATAGATCGCTAATTATATAATATTCCTGCTTTTATTAGAAGAAAATTATGCGATATTTCCTTGGCCATGATGATAAGTATCACGCTGAGAATCGATTATGGTCATAAAAGACGTTGTAAGGAATCGGAATTATTCGTGATATTGCATCGTATCTCGATAATGGCGCTTCATGGTTAGTTTAAGATTCTAAGAATCGGAATTTTCGAACAATTATTACATAAAATACTTCGTTATTCGATTTTCTAAAGTAGTGTAAGTGATCTTTTCATAAATGGCGTAAAAGTCATTATCAATGGAAGAGTTCTCTATTCAACGTTGTAAATAGTGCAAGAGAGGAAAAACTTTTGATTTTTCTTTGATGTCTACAGTAAATAAAGATAGCGATAATTGAAGTTATTTTAATTTAAAATCGTTTCTAAGAATAATAATAATAAAACGTGACTTTTCCGATACAAGAATCGATTCTTATCCTTTTATGTTTGCAACATCGATATGGTGCTCTGAAGTATCGATGTTGAGAATCTAGAAATACGATTCTTTAACCTTGTTCGGATTCAGGGACAATTGTACAACATTTATCCTGTTTTAAATTTAATTGTACGAATTAAATTACGTAACATGAAGTCGTAGTATTATGTTAAAGTTAGGTATTCGTTCCGAGGTGCATTCGATGCAAATTTAGTCTATTTTTCTCAATTTTTCGAGAATTTGCTCGATTAATCGTCATAATTCTTTTAATCTAAATCAGAGTGTTTATTTTAAATCACTCGAAAGCATAAATTAAATTACAAGAATGAGCGATCATGCATTAACGACTCGTAACTGCGTAAAAATTAACAAATTTTGATTATCCCGAATTTTTTTGGATGCAAAAGGATAAGATGTGCATATATAATAAAGGTCTTTGTAACAAAATTACTGCAATAATCTTATTGAACTTTGACTGCGCTACAAATATCCTGCAAACGTTTGCAAGATGGATGTCCTTCAAGAAGAATCGAGATGCTTATCTTCCCGATACGTTTGAATTAAAGTGCATTAAATAATTGAAAATTGGCATAACTTAACCCAATTTTTGAATTAAATATAATTAAACTAAAGACGTATTTTGCATACCTTCACGTATGCCCATTGTTTGTAATGGTTTTTCTATGGACAATCGTAGTATTTGTTCAAAATATGAATCGGAATCGATCCATCGATTATCCGTTTAAAGTTTAAAGCTCGTTAATGATGTTAACACGTAAAAATCTTCGCTGTATTATACAAGAAACGAGTAGAAACGTGAAAGAATGCCATTTCTTCCTATTGCTATTCTTATCTTCCAAAACAGAAGAAATGTATCTCGTTCTGATTGAATTTCTTTTGTATTTAAATCACTTATAATTGCTACTTTTAAATAATTTTTCTTTCTATACTCGCTCATCTTATGCGATAATTGAGTATTTTATAATTTAAAATCGAGTCAGTGCTATTATATTACTGCAATAGCACCTAGTTTTACCAATCCGCTACATTTATAAAAATAATCTGATAACATTTTAATTAATTTAATTAACTTTTTCAACGCTTATCAGCTAGCACTGTGTTGTGTTACATATCTGTAAACATTCTTTCCTTATGCAATTTTAATAATTTATCAGCTATATTGCTACAGAAAATACTTTCGTGTTATTTCAATAGGATTAGTACTGTTAATACTATAAATGAAGTAGTTAGCCGTGTAATAAACACGAATATTTTCGTGCAGTAGCAATAGAAACAGTTTAATAATTTCTATTATAGAGGCACACGCTAATTTTATAATAGTGTAGGATGCCATTGTAATCCTTTATGCTATTTCTATGCAAACATATCGTGTTACTCTAACAGTATCAAGTTCGATCGCTTACAAAAGCAACAGTAGTCGGAATGTATATCATTTCTAAAATATTGTTATATTAAATTTTAGTAGTAATTAATAAGTTATTAAGTATCGATTACACGAGAAAACACTACTGTGTTACTTGTTAGCAGGAATGAGTTTCAATTTGTTGGAGAAACAGGAAAATTATAATAGAAATTTACATTTTTCCCATTGTTCCTATTGTTTGACGAATATACACTTAAGGATGTATCAGTGTCTACAATAATAGAAGAAAAATATTTAAAAATATATTAAATGTTAGTAGTAATTAATAAGTTATTAAGTATCGATTACACGAGAAAACACTACTGTGTTACTTGTTAGCAGGAATGAGTTTCAATTTGTTGGAGAAACACAGGAAAATTATAATAGAAATTTACATTTTTCGCCATTGTTCCTATTGTTTAACGAATATATACTTAAGTATGTATCAGTGTCTAGAATAATAGAAGAAATTTAATGCGAAATGATTATTTTGCAGAAAATAATCATTTTAAATTGGAAATTTATTAAAAATAAAAATCTATTTTATCACAACACACGAGGAAAAAGTAATATATTTAGATGTGCATCACGGTCTTGATTTTTATTACCATGTGTCTGGGATAAAAGTGCGAAATTTTTGAAATACTTTTGAAAGATGCAAAAATTCTCTTTTATCTGTTTTTAGTATCTTCAACTAATATAACACGCTTTTTTTTAGCGCATAAGTTTCTATCCATTAAAAACCCATCAAGGCGTGTGACACATTGTAGATAACACTAAGGATAAATACCTGCAATCGATTTATGAATAAATAAAAAAACTACTAATAAACTATTCCATAAATACCAGAGATATTTTTCGAGAAATATTTCGAAAAAATATCCTTGAACAATTTGAATTTTATTATTGTTATTATTTTAAAAATACAGTATGCTTGAACTTGAGAAAATAAAATAATTATTTTTAAATCTCGAACTATTATTTTATTTGTGCATATTTGCGAAATATTCAAAATTTGTTATAACACTGATATCAGTTAAGTTGTATGATGCGTTTATAACGCATTTAAGAATAATGTTAATTATGTATTTTAATTTTAATTAAATATTATATAAACAAATTTTATCTTGAAACGTTTAAACTATACATTCCTACTAGCCACTGTATATGTTTCTAGTGGTGAATCTGCATGTGTTTCTAGTATCAAATATACAGTATATCTAGCGGTGAATCTGCACATATTTCTAGTGGCAAATATAATCTAGTGGTGAATCTGCATGTATTTTTAGTATCAAATATATATATCTAGTGGTGAATCTGCATTTATTTCTAGTAGCAAATATAATCTAGTGGTGAATCTGCACATATTTCTAGTGGCAAATATAATCTAGTGGTGAATCTGCATGTATTTCTAGTATCAAATATATATATCTAGTGGTGAATCTGCATTTATTTCTAGTGGCAAATATATATCTAGTGGTGAATCTGGATATGTTTTTAGTATAAAATATGCAGATTCACCACTAGATATATGTTTCAAGTATAAAATATGTATCTAGTGTTGAATCTGCACATGATCTAGTGGCAAATATACAAATATAAATTTATTGTTATAAATTCTCTAGAACAGGTACAGAACATCCATACAAATGCATAGTTATAAATGTTCCATGACTTATATTCGATCTTTCATATTTAAATAATTAAATATATACCGCTCTATAAACAGCAGAAATATAAATTGCACGTATGGGACACGCTGTATATAGCAATCGTTTGAAAATCCACTAACATCTAAATTTAATGTTCGTGACACAAAATACTGGACAATTTTTTTTTCTGTCCGATACTTTAAGATTATTTTTTCCTTTTACACATGGGTCGAAGAAAGTACAAGAAACATCTATACTCTTTCTGTTCGATTATATAAATATAACACACACACGTTACAATCGCCTACAGGTAGAAATTCTTCCTTGTAAATGGGTGTAATACCTCCACAATTTATTTCCCTGTTAGAAAATTAACTACGAAAAGTAGCTTTATAAAGAACTCTAAAATTAGTTATAAAAATTAACACGAAAATTTAAAAAAAATATTGCATTGTTTAATATCTCGTAATTAACTCGGGAAAAAAGAAATTAAAACCTGTATTTAACTTTTATTATTTTTTTTATTTTTAAGGTTTCCAATTTGGAATTGTTAACTCTCACTCCAGCTTTAATGTTTAAAAACTAACACAATTAAAGTTCAATTCTTTAAAACAAAAGCTTCTTCAGCAGACTGTTCTCATTTTTATTTTATTTTTTACTTGTAAGGAGAACAAACCTCACAATTATCGCTGGAAAGTAACTTACCTAACGAACCTTATCAAAGGATCCATTGATCACACCTGAATAATCTTACAGAAGGAGCTTTTCGCCTTATTGTTATAAATACACGCCAAATCCAATTTGGCATACGTCTAGTTATCCAGCATTTTTTTTTTAATTGGTTAAAACCAACTTAAATAGTTTAACTAGTTTAAGGATTTTATGACGAGATGTAGGGAGTAGAAAACAAGAACCATTAAAGAATATATTCATTGAGCGTAACCAAATGCTAATCTTTCAGACTTGCTCGAACAGATTTTTCTTTTCATTACCTGAATAGTGTTAATTTTTATAATAAATTAAACAATCAAAATTGTTATTTTTTTATTATTTTCTCTATTAAGAAGTGTTCCGAGATCGTAAAAATAGCGATTAAAAGAAACAACAATTGTCAATGCATCGGAATGAATCAGAGAATTATTATTGAGGAAAATGTGGACGTAAACTGGAATTATAAGTGAAAAGTGGGACTTTGCAATTATTATTTATTTATTTATTGTCCGTATAAAATTAAATTTCGGTAATATTTAGTCAAATTTAGAATATTCTCGAAGAAAGTGGAGCGAGTAATTTTTGTTTAACGTTCGGGTCTTGTTGGAGAATTTTTAAATGCTGTGAATTAGATTAATAAAGATGACGTGCTATAATCGATTTTAATCGATTAAATAGTATAATTTGTCTCGAATTAATGTTTCGTATAGTAAATATCATAATTTTTCAGCATAAAAAGCATAAATAAGTGGAGATTTATAAACTAACTATCGGATACAGAACGATTTAAATAATGATAATTAAAAATGCCATAAATAAAATTTTAAAAATAGCTAAAATTTAAATTCTTCGAATTAAATTATAGCGAGTTTTAATTTAATTATTACACCTTAAATTAAGCTTATAAACTAAATTAAACTTTTTCCCCTCGTTTAATTTAGTTTTAATTAAAATTATTGCTTTAGAATTCAATTAAAAATAGAGGAAAAGTTGGAATTTTTCTTTCGAAAATCGAAAATTATTGTTTTAGAATTCAATTTTAAAAAATGGAATTTTTTTCCTTCGAAAATCGGAAAATCAAAAATTATTGCTTTAGATTTCAATTTAAAAAGTGGAAAAATTTGGAATTTTTCCTTTAAAAATCGAAAAATCGAAATTTGGAATTTTTTTCCTTCGAAAATCGGAAAATCAAAAATTATTGCTTTAGATTTCAATTAAAAAAGTGGAAAAATTTCGAATTTTTCCTTTGAAAATCGAAAAATCGAAAATATTACTTTAGATTTCAATTTAAAAAGTGGAAAATTTTGGAATTTTTTCTTCGAAAATCGAAAATTATTGCTTTAGATTTCAATTAAAAAAGTGGAAAATTTTGGAATTTTTTCTTCGAAAATCGAAAATTATTGCTTTAGATTTCAATTAAAAAAGTGGAAAATTTTGTAATTTTTTTCTTCGAAAATCGAAAATTATTGCTTTAGATTTCAATTAAAAAAGTGGAAAATTTTGGAATTTTTTCTTCAAAAATCGAAAATTATTGCTTTAGATTTCAATTAAAAAAGTGGAAAAATTTGAATCCAAATTATTTCGATTATAAAAGAAAGCAATAAAACAAAAAATTAAAAAGTGGAAACTGTTTTTGAACATAACTCCAAGAAACCGATGTAAAATAGTTCAAAAAGACGAAAATTATGAAAAGCAAAAATTTTTTTTAATCCGATAAATTTTCTTTTCAATATATATATATATATCCAAATTATTTCGATTATAAAAGAAAGCAATAAAACAAAAAATTAAAAAGTGGAAACTATTTTTGAACATAACTCCAAGAAACCGATGTAAAATAGTTCAAAAAGGCGAAAATTATGAAAAGCAAAAATTTTTTTTAATCCGACAAATTTTCTTTTCAATATATATATATAAAAATTATTTAAAGCAAAATCTGGGCATATCTAATTTTATTCGATGGTTTTATTTTGCTAGATTAAGATCTACTAACCTATACTTAGCTTTGTTATGTTTAATGATATATAAAATATTCTTTAAAAATTACTAGAGCAAACGAGACAAAACAGTGAAAGGAAAAATAAAAAACTGCACTGTTATTCTTTCTTTCGATAATTCGCAAATCGATTTTTGACTTCTAAAAATAATAACAAAATAATAATAATAATAATCTCTTAATGGATAGATAACCATCTAAAATGATAAATCTTTTAATTTATTTTTAAACAGCTTAATGCTACTGTGATTTTTTAAAATTCGGAATTTTCGCTGATGCATATAGAGAGATCAATCGAGTAAAATTCGTCTGCATCGTGCGCGATTAATCGAGTAAAAAACAGCAAAACAAAATAGTTTCGGCAAACGTACATTTTGTAAATAAATTTAGAATGGCAATAAAGCGTAGCTACAGGATAAAATATAGGATAATATATATATAAATACATACACACACACACACATACTTCTTTATAAAGAAAAAAATCATAAATGGTAGCAGTTACATTCCTTTCTAATTCCAAAAGAAAAATAAATAAATATAGATAAGGAAAACGTATAAAAGTAAAGTGGGTGGTTCCTTCGGTTTAATTGATTTCAAGAATTTTAATTATAGAAAACTGACAATAAATCAATTAGTAATCTATACAGAGTTAGTCTTCCAATAAATTTCTTATCCCAAAACAGGAACTAGGAAATTATAAAGAGGAAAATAAGTAAATAAATATATTCGAGTAAGAAAGTTTGGAACAATACGAGCAAAAGTCAGCGAGAGGAAATCATTTTGAGTTCACTGGCTCAACGAATACTTTTTGGAATTTTATTGTGCAATTGTTTTTCCTCTGGACATTACACAATGTGCTTTACTGTTTGTGCAAAAAGAATTTCTTTTCCCCTTATAGGAAATACTAATAGATAATTTTTTACATCGTTTTCGTTTTTCTGTGAATTTTTATCTTTTACCTCGTCTTTTCAACTCGCTGGCAATCTTTAAACAATATCTATATTTAAATTTTCTTTAATTTTATAGTTTTTACTTCTTTATCGAATATCTACCGTTCGTTATCCTATAACTCTTTTATTATTATTATTTTTTCTAACTGTCGAGTGTGCAATAACTTACTTTTATCGCACACAGAATCGGTTATCTTTCTATTTCCAAATATTGATGAGTGTGCTGGTATGATTCTACTTTGACTGCCACGCGTTTTCGCGTCTGATCCTAGTGCGACGCGTCTATGAATAATAAGTCGCGTTATGGCGCGCCTTAATGCTTGTCGGTTTTTCGTGCTCAATAAATTAGATATTAATACGCGTGTGAATGATATTAACATTTATTATCATCATATAACGCATTTTATATGATATGATTATATAATATTATTATTTAATATCTGTGCGCGGCGACGCGAAAACGCGTGGCAGTCAAAGTAGAATCTTACTGATATGCCGAATATTACCCAAGTTTTCTAACATTAAACGGCATTAAATTATCATTCCATTAAATAAATTAAGTTTTTACATTCCAGTCAGAAATCGAGTTTGCATCTAAAAACAACCTGGCAGTGAGGCTTTCTCACACAATTTATCGCTGTGTTTACTGGATTCATCTGCAGTTTTTACCCTTTAGTGACTATAAAATAGAGCACACAACACGGGCTGACATCTGGCGTCCAGTTATCGAACTTTTCTGTCCTTATTTTTCATCTTATGAATAGTTTGTTACCTTATATTTAAATATAGTTTATATGCAAATTTCTTATTAACGTGATGGAATAAATTTAAATTTCTCGCTGTATGCATCTCTATAACGTCGCAATTCATTGGTCAATATTCTCTTGTGTTTATTTAAAGAATTAACTCTGAAGAGATTAATCGATTTATAACATTAAGAGCGACAATGGACGTTGATCACCACTCCCCCTTTTATTCGAGTTCGCGATTCTAAATTAAGATTTAAATATTTTTACCGTTTTACGATATCATCTTGTCATTACTCGATAAAAATTTCATTGAACTTCTATCAAATAAGAAAAAATTTCCACATACAGTATCTATTTATCAACTTCCACATGCAAAGCAGCTGTCACACATAAGTGCATCTAAGTTTTCCTGTAACAAGCGTCAAAACTAATTTAGGAGTATTTATCACGATTTTCTAGTTCGATTCTCCTTCCAAATAACTACTTCTTTTGTTATATTATGTGCTAAATTTAAGTTTGGAACACGCTTCCTTTATGAGGCCCACCTGGTAACGTTTTTTTAATTCAACTCTCCCTCCATGAATTTTTTTTTATCTAGAAAACTTTCCACATATCGAACATTTATAGCATTAAATTCGATTTTCCTGGGGTCCACAATAAGGTGTTAAGTTAAATTGCGGTTCACAAGGAACTAATCTGATATACAGTTACCAGGTCAAATAAAGTACTACATAAATATACATCATTTTTTAACTATGTTCCTCTTGCTTGTCTTTAAATTATTTAACCTTCTCCAGTTTCCTTATTTTACACGCAGACCTCAAAATCCATCTTTAAGTCCAGTTCTTTAGGTTATACAAACGACAAGAGAAAACTTGAACTTCTAGAGATCTAGAAGTGCTAATTTAGGAATGGAAACTTTCGTGGACCTTTTTATAAAGATTTTTAAGCATGAAATTCGTGTTAAATTGATAACAATGCGAAATTTATGCCGTTAACATAATCCACAATAGAAGAAAATGTATTGACTTCCACGTCCAATTTTTTTTAATTTTTAATCTTTTAAATTGAACATTCTTTTTGTATATGTCACTTTCCTCTTGATCAAACAATATAATTCTAGATTAAAAGAGATTTTCCTCCAATGTAAACTTGTTCAATAGGAATGACAATATTGTTGAAATTCGATCGATCGTATCTCTCTCAATAACCAGTCGTCTACATGTAGAGCATCGACCTTCACCAAAAACAAAATCCTAATCGTTTTTTTAAGAGTTTATCTGAAAAAATTTTAAAAGATTATCTGTCTCAGATATCGAAATCGATTTCCCTATATTTCTAGATAATTCTTTCGAATATGCGAATCTGACTTTAAGCAATAGACGTCATCATGCTCTAAAGTCAGATTTTAAGAAGTGAATGTATCATAATTCGTATATACGTTGCCAGATCGATGGTTCAGATGCTGATGTTTGTTATGAACTAAATAGATTACTCTTTATTAAAGTTATGAACCGATAATGATGTGATGATGATGATGATCGTATTGCAGTAATTTACTCAAAATAATCTAAATGACCCATATACAAATGAAAAGATTATTATAGGGTCTATTATTATAGATTACCGTATTGCGTATTCATTGTTATATAATTATAAGCCATAAAATTGCTTCATATTTATTTCTATCTAGTTCTAAATAATATAGATTAATCGTTTATTGATTGTTATATAGTTCTAAGCCATGCAAATCGGATTTTTTCATATTAATTGTTATGTATTTATAAGTCATACTGATTGCTAAATATTTCTAAGCCATGTAAATTGCTGTATATCCATTGCTATATACAGTAATTCTAAATCATACATAATGTTTCATATCCATTGTTATATAGTTCTAAATCATACAAATTGCTGCATATTCATTGCTATGCAGTTGTAAATCATACAAATTGCTGCATATTCATTGCTATGCAGTTGTAAATCATACAAATTTCTGCATATCCATTACTAGTTCTAAATCATACGTATTGCTGCATATTCATTACTAGTTGTAAATCATACTGTATTCATTTTTATGCAGTTGTAAATCATACAGATTGCTGTATTCATTTTTATGCAGTTGTAAATCATACAGATTGCTGTATTCATTTTTATGCAGTTGTAAATCATACAGATTGCTGCATATCCATTACTAGTTGTAAATCATACAGATTGCTGTATTCATTTTTATGCAGTTGTAAATCATACAGATTGCTGCATATTCATTACTAGTTCTAAATAATCATGCATATTGCTGCATATTCATTGCTATGCAGTTGTAAACCATACAGATTGCTGCATATCATTGCTACACAGTTCTAAATCGTATAGATTGCTGTATATCCAATTCTGTATAATTCTAAATCACACAGATTGTTGCATATCCATTACTAGTTCTAAATCATACATATTGCTGCATATTCATTGCTATGCAGTTGTAAATCATACAGATTGCTGCATATTCATTACTAGTTCTAAATCATGCATATTGCTGCATATTCATTGCTATGCAGTTGTAAACCATACAGATTGCTGCATATCATTGCTACACAGTTTTAAATCGTATAGATTGCTGTATAATTCCGTATAATTCTAAATCACACAGATTGTTGCATATCCATTACTAGTTCTAATTCATACAGATTGCTGCATAATCATTATTATAGTTGAAAACTGTACAGATTGCTACATATTCATAAATGTATATTATTTTAAAGACTTTATTCTAAGTATACTTCTAAATGGATATTGTTACAAAAAAAATTAATATTTCGTAGCAATTTATGCAATTTAGCTTAGAGTTTTTGTAGCAATATATAAATTGCTACCAAAGCTATAAGCTGTTAAATATGCATTACTTTACAGGATATATGTATTTATTATCTGAAAAATATTTTACAAATATTGCAGACTATATGAATAACATAATCTAGAAGATCATAAATATGCATTACTTTACAGGATATATGTATTTATTATCTGAAAAATATTTTACAAATAGAAGATCGTGACACTCCAAATTTTTTTCTCGCTTCAAAAACTTTACGTTTTATGACTTACGTTATAATTTGCGTAATAATAACATAATTATCAGGTTCTATTAGGAAAAACAATGGCTTAATAGAAAAAGAAATCTGAAAATAGATACAGTTTCAAAATTCGAAGAGGGAAAAGGTATTTTGATTATTTACAGCCTACGTCGTGATTTTCCCACAATTTCGAATATATGTAGGTCTATACAATTAGAACCAGGGTCAAATCTGTCTCTGATCACGTGAGTTATAATCATCAAGGTAGTATATTCAACAAAAATTTCTATATTTAACTTTTCCTTTTCATCTTTATCGTACATTTTAATTGGGAGATGGGTTTGTCTAGCCTCTAGCTCTTCGTGAAAACTTCTTAATAGTAACGTTTTCCTACAAGAGAAGAATCTTTCGAGTATCCATTAATAAAGGAAGGGCCCGAGGAGATATTGATAACCTAAATCTGTACGGATATCTGATTTATTTATAGTCGTCCAGATTAATTATTTCAATTTGGATGCCAGTTGGGTGCCTATTGGAGAATTTGATTTTCTGGCTTCCTGTTGGCAATGGGTTCACTTTCACATTGCGAAGGTCATTCAGCTTGAATGCAGCCTTTATTAAATGAAATGGAACAATACCCAATAACAATAGACGACTTCAATTGTTCGCAAAGCAAAAAAAAAATACGACATTGTTAATGTAAATCTATCTAAATAAATTATTTTCTTTTTTTGTTATTATTATTATTGGCCGAGTGTCGTTTTTCTTATTGTAAGCAATTTTTATTCAAAATTCAAATTGTTTCCTCGACTTTCACAATATAAATTATTGAATAATAATAGTAATATGGTAATAATAATAATAATAATAATTGCTAAATAAAGAACAGAACTTACGAATTATGAAAGATTAAATAGAGCAGAGAGTTTGCTTTTTTTTATTATTATTAAATTACTTTCTTTATAAATTATTTAAAGCATTTCATTAAATGTACTTAAGAAGCAATAAACTATAAAAAAATTATTATTTTATCAACTATTTTATAAATTATTTAAAGCATTTCATTAAATGTACTTAAGAAGCAATAAACTATAAAAAATTATTATTTTATCAATTTTTTTTTTTCTGTTTCGCTCGGTTATTTCCAGACGAATCTTAGAAAGTAAATAAAATTAGACACAGTAAGCGCTGTAAATAATATAATTATAATTATTTTGTGTCACGCGTGAGAATTTTTATTATAACGTCAGGAGTTACCAGAGAACTCCCGATATTATATGACAGTTATTCTTAGTTTGTATTCTCTGCTATAAAAATTGCAACTTTTTAAATGTGTAGAAGATTACACCCATGTCATTTTTATCTAAGAAAACTCCTCGCATTTTATATTACCTTTTTCTTAAGTCGTGACAGCATAACAGAAGATTTGGGGTGGTTTTTTTCGTGCGTGCCACATTTATTTTCTACTCGGAAGCGAATTGACAGCATCTAAACCGTATTGTGATTTTTATGAAAGGAAAGTAACTCTTAAAGAGTTTTAAGAACTTAAACAACCTCCTACAGTGTTTGTTATTTTTCTTTTAGACTCCTGACTGTTGATTGACTACAAGTGACTTGCAAGGATCATAAAAAGCTTCAAACCTTTCTTCGAAATTTTCACCTAAATAAATATTTCTCCAAAGTACAGACATCGAGTGTCCTACTTTCTTTTACATTTTACGAGTTTCTTTAATTTCTCTTTCCGTTTTCGATCGGTCGGAAAAAAAAAAATCGAGATTTAAATTTTAAAAATCTTTATTTAGTATCTCTTATCTCTCATATTTTCCTATAATATATCAGTCGAATATATTAGATATTTTTTTTATTCAAACTTATATTTCCTAAGTCGATAGTCAAACTCCAGTTGACAGTTTTCCCTTTAAACATAAGGCTCGAAGCATATCTAATTTAAAAACTGAATTTTTTTTTTTTTATGCAAACAAAACTTACTTTTTCATATTTTTTTACTTTTAGTTTGGGGCTTTATAAGGGTCTGCCCTACATAATATTTTATTCTCTTTGTCGTGTTTTAAAGAAGAGAAAGGAAAACTTCAAAAGCGATAAAATATTCATAATTAATTAATAGCCGATAAATCAACGTCCATGTTTTGGGTTAAGGAACTGTTTTATGTTCGCGAATTTAAATAAATTAAAGTTAAATAAACCATGTGACACGATACGGTATAACTCTTAATAAAGAACGTGTTGTAGATCACGTAAAAATCTACTCGTCTTTAGATTGGCAGATTTATTAGAGATGGAGATTAAGATTGGTTGTTTTCTCACAGTCTTTGACTCATTTTTATTCTTCATCACCAGTTATTTTTGGATATCGCACGATTATTAAAATCTACTAAACGGAACTGGAAGGATTCTTAGGAGGAAATGGTTCCTTTTTATAAAAGCAACAAGTTAGGGAAAGTCGTATTGTATTGGGTGGGGTAACAGGAAGCTGTTTGTTATTTATAGAACCAGGTTCAAGGTACTAAGTTTTTCTGTCCCGTTTGATGACTAACACAGTGAGCATGAAACGGTCTGCTTCCTTCCGATGAGACTTGTCGTTTGTCTGTGCAACAAAGAGAGCATGAAGAAATTCCTTAACCATCCCACTTTTGATGATTTTCAATAACTTCTTCCGTACACAACTTTCACTGACTACTTTTTCTTCCCCAGATAAAGTCGTCTGTATTCTCAAAAAAATCATCTTGACAAGTTAACATAAGCAACGATGTTATCCTGTCATTTGAAATGCCATTCATCATTTTTATACTTAACTATATTTACATATTTTTCCCCTCCGTGTCAGTTTTACGTGCTTAAACATAAAGGGGCATTGCCTTTCGCCGATTTTGCAAACTTCTAGTTGCATAATACGTTATACCCTTTCTTAAAATATCATTTATTTATTGCGGAATTTAATTATAGAATAGATTAATCGAAGTACTGTACATTAATATTGCATCATTGTCAAAAGCGTATTCGTTGATGCGTGAAAAGCCATCCATCAGACTCACGCAGTTTCCAATTAAATTCAAACTAGTTTTAAAGACGACAATGTTCTCTGCAGGTAGTGTTTTTTTTATAATCAAATTCAGATTGGACGATTTCCCGTTGCGTAGCCATTTCTGTTGAAAAGTAAAGACAAGAGGCATATGTTTAAGTATGTGTATCTATATGCGAAAACTGCGGGTGGTTCTGTGAAAATAACTTGTATAAGGATTGGGAAATACCTGTTTGTCCTTCGAGTTTAATCCTAAGAAGGGTTATTTTGCAGAGATGAGTTTAACATCAGCTTTTTGAAACTTAAATAGAAGTTAATTAAAACGATGCTTCCGATTAAAATTCTTAATCACTTGTACTAAATGCAGTTTTCAAAAATTATGAATCTATTTCTTTAAATATAGTTTTCAAAAACATGCAACTTCCGAGTTAATTCTGAATCTATTTTCTGTAAATGTAGTAAAAAAATGCAACTTCCGAGTTAATTCTGATTCTATTTTCTGTAAATGTAGCAAAAAACTGCATTTTCCGAGTTAATTCTGAATCTATTTTCTGTAAATGTAGTAAAAAAATGCAACTTCCGAATTAATTCTGATTCTATTTTCTGTAAATGTAGCAAAAAAAAAAAATGCATTTTCCGAGTTAATTCTGATTCTGTTTTCTGTAAATGTAGTAAAAAATGCATTTTCCGAATTAATTCTGGTTCTATTTTTTGTAAATGTAGCAAAAAAACTGCATTTTCCGAGTTAATTCTGAATCTATTTTCTGTAAATGTAGTAAAAAATGCATTTTCCGAATTAATTCTGGTTCTATTTTTTGTAAATGTAGCAAAAAAATGCATTTTCCGAGTTAATTCTGAATGTATTTTCTGTAAATGTAGCGAAAAAATACAATTTCCGAGTTAATTCTGAATCTATTTTCTGTAAATGTAGCAAAAAAATGCAACTACCGATTTAATTCTGAATCTATTTTCTCTAAAGATAGTTTTCAAAAAATGCATCTTCCTATTTAATTCTGAATAAATTTATTGTAAATGCACTTTTAAAAAAAAATGCAGTTTTAGATTAAATTCTTAATTCTTAACCTTGTTCTAAATGCATTTTTAAAATTTCTAAATCCCTTCTCAAAAAATACTCCTGATTAATACTAAACGAAAGAGAGATTTTTCGAGATTTAAAAATTATTCTTGTATAATCCCTGTTAAAATCCTACTTAAACAGATCCTGTTACTAATAAGACCTGATTCATATAATAAAGTAATAAATTTTTTTAACTTCCGAAGACACTTAAAAATGTATGACAAATTGTTAAAATAAGAGCAACTAACACAAAAATAGTTTGAAAATTTATAAAAGAAAATCCCAGTTACATATTCAGGTCATCAGCATAACCAAATAAGTACATTTATGCCTCTAGTTAAGTTATAATGACATAAGTTCTTTGTATATAGTTTGTTATAAACCACTCCAAATATTTCTCTAATTCGTTATCAACATCAATCAAAAAAAGTACAACCACAATTGAAGAATATTGTAAAAATTATAAAATTCTTAAGTAGGGTGGCAAAAAAATTTTTTAATTTAATTTTTATACGTATAAATATCGTATGACCTAATAATTATCCACGAAATTCACTTGTGATAATTTAAAATAATTTTTTTTAAAAAGGGTCATCGCGCCATATTTCTAAACCAACCTTCTAGATACAAATGACAGTTTTTTTTTAAGTACTTTCCTACCTTATTATATATTATTTTACAATTTATCGAGGGAGTGTAGTGGTTAACACACATGAATGAATTCATTACGATCCTTACGGAAGTTTTTTAGATATTACGGTCTACTTCTTGGCAGTAAAGAGTAACAATGCAACATCACTTTCTTGTCTAATCTATAGTAGAGATGGAGAAATTATTTTTTATTATTTTATTTTTCTGAGTGGGGCCACTGTAGTTTTCTTTAATGTTAAGAGGGGCTATTAGGTAGCTTGAGACAATAGCTCGGTAGGGAGGAGTGATTTTTTAGAATAACTCATCGGTAGCAATTATCAGAGGAAAGAAATCTACTCTAATGATGAAACAATTGATGTCTAGTAGGAAAAATGGCCAAATAGAAAGTTGCGAAGGTCGTTTAGAACTCGGTATTAGTTTCGAAGTAGGAGTTTTAGATGTGATCTAGATTAGTAATGCTCTTTTAACGCGGAAGTGCAGCGAAATCAATGAGGAGCTTATTAAGGTGGAACTAAAATTAAACACCCGCATAGAATCTACTGAAAGAAAAACATAAATTTTCTAAAATTAAAAATAAAACAATGCTTTGATTTCTACCATTTTTTTAACGAGTTATTTTTATTTTTTAATCATTTAAATTTATTAAATTTCTTTTCTTTCGGTTAATAATGGAAATTCGAGATTTATGGTAAATTATAAATTAAAAATTATGCATTACTTTCGCCTTATGCTCTAGATAAGGTTCATTGTCATGATTGTCTTTCCTCTACTGCGAGTTGGATCACCTTTGTGAGGAAAAATTCGATAATCTGCCGTCTTCAGATAGCGAAAGTGGTCGAAAACTTTATGGAATAATATTTGCATTAAGTTTTTATGTCATAACAACAAAAGAATTGAAAAAAAATTAGAATAATAATAAACATAATTTTTTTTTTTTCCTCCATTTTTGAAAATCGATAGCGTAGTGCCATCTGTTGAACGATGCTATAATTAACGTTCATTTTTTTCGGATTACAGTTAATTCGCGGATTATCTTTACTGGTTAAAAATTAAACAAGATCATGATTAGTGGCATTTAAATTAATTTTTTTTAATAATTATAAAATTTTTTACTTTTCAGACAAAATGTTTAAATTTTACGCCATTGTTCCGGATTATTGAAATTAGTTATATTAAGTACAAGTATTTTAAGTCACATTAACGTAACGATTAATTTAATCTAATAATTTCGATTAATTTAAGCTGATTAACTTTAAATCAATCGAAATATAACACATCGAAATAAAGTTTGTTATTGCGCGAATTTTTTAGATTAATCGATTATTTTGATAATCGATTAATCTAATTAAGGTAATTAATCTAATTAATCGATTATCGATTATTTTGATAATCGATTAATCTAATTAAGGTAGTTAATCTAATTAATCGATTATCGATTATTTCGATAATCGATTAATCTACATATTTTTTTAACAAATTTACTCGCTGAATTATATTTATATAAAATTATTATTGTGAAATAATTCAACGAGTAAATTTGCTTAAAAAAAATATTTTTAAAATGGAATAATCCAGTTTTAATCCATTAATTTCTCTTTCGATATTTTTATAATTCGAGGAAATAAAAAATGAAAAAATTTCAATTCGATCCAAAAGAATTTTAATCCATTAATTTCTCTTTCGATATTTTTATAATTCGAGGAAATAAAAAATGAAAAATTTCAATTCGATCCAAAATTGCTCTTTTTTTATAAATTAGGAATTATATGATTTATTTGGATTAAAATAATTATTTAATATAAATTAAATTTGCCTTAATTAATTTTTTTTTGTTATTAAAAGAATTCAGAGAAAAAAATATTTTAGCATTTATGACATTATCAGTGAATTTTCACAATAATAAAATTATTATTGTGGAATAATTCGGCGAGTAAATTTGTTGAGAAAAATATCGAAATAATCGATTAATCTAAAAAATTCCGAGAAAATATATATTTAGTATTTATGTCATCGGTGAATTTTCACAATAATAATTTTATTATTGTGAAAATTCACTGATATTCACTGATAATGTCATAAATGCAAAATATTTTTTTTTCTTTGAATTATTTTAATTTTTTTTTTTTTTTTTTCCGAATTATAAAAATAACGAAAGAGAAATTAATGGATTAAAACTGGATTATTCCATTTTAAGATTATTCTGAATTATTTAGGATAATCAGATATTTCGCATACAAAAAAACAAAAATTGTTTCAATTATTCAATTTTCTTTACATTTGATAGGATTGTCTGTAAATTTTTTTAATCTATAAATAAATAAAATAAATAAATCTGTTTTTCTGTACATCAGATAAATCTGAATGGGTAATTAATTTTTAGAATAACAATTCAAGATTTTTTTTCTTTTCCATAATTCTCAACTGGACAGAGATTAAACCGGATTATCCATGAAGTCGGATTATTGTCCCATTGATATAACTATCGCGAATTATTTTCATGTTATATAGATAATTTTAAAGGATAGAATTCTAAATCTAAATATTTTGAAGAAAGTCTTTTTTTTTTCTAATAAAAATTTCATCTAAAATATGACATTATAAATATGTTATTACAAATTTGATAGTGAAATGTCATGATAAAGATATCTAGGATTAAGAATGAGAATAAAGATATATATATTCTTATTTAGAGACTTTTAAATCAAGATATAAATAATCTGAGGAAATAATCTGTATAGTAATATGCATCTAAATAGGTTATCTGAGAAGATTAAGGATTATATAACAAGATTAAGATTAATGAGGTTAAGTGATAGAAATTTAATTGGGCTAATACTTAATTATAATTACTATATTCCCTATAAAAAAAAGGGTTGAATGATTAATTAAGTCAACTTTCTAATTTTCGTTTATTATGGAGTTTAAACTGCGATTATCGAAGATTAAAATAATTGAATAAACATAAATTAATTGCACTAATAACTAGATTTAATTAAAGAGATTAACAGGATTGAAAATGTTATTCAGAAATGAAAACATTTTTAATGATTTGGCATTGAAGGAGGATTTCTATAACAATATCTAGAGGTGAGAAAGCATCTCTAATAATGTTATTCACTTATCATTTCGTTTACTTTGGCAAGACAAAAAGATAAATAAACTGATGTCTTGTATACTTGTTAGATAAAGTTAATGATTGATCCACCATCAGATATATTTTCATAAGCTTAAATGAGCAGGAGCAATTGGTCTGATTTAGCTTTCCAATCTTTTATGAATCTATATTTATAGATTTTTTCCCATTTCGTTTAAACCTTTGTATTAACCTCTGTTCATGATTTAAAAAATTATAAAGAAAAAAAAATGTTTATTTTTATCCTACTTTCCAAAATATAAATCCACCGTACTATCGGATGTCTTGGTTATGTATTCTCTAATAATAATTTTTGAACAAATTAGTAAGTTTTCGCGAAATTTAATAAGGATTTTCTGTCGTCAAAGATACTCTTAATAATTTGAATTAAACAGCATATTTTTATGATTTTTAGTAGAATGATAAAATCTTTAATTTTTTAAAGATGACGCATCAATTAACTCTTTATCTTTAATTTTATAAAAATGGCTGACGTTCAAACTGCTGCATTTATGAAAATTTAAAGAGATTTATATCATTTATATTAAGTAGTTAATCAGAATCATTCCTAGCATGTTCAAAATTAATAATTTTAAATTAAATATATGTAGACAAGATTTGTTTTGTTTATTTTGCTGTTTGAATCCATTGTAATTTGCTATGAGCAAGTGAAAATAGCAAAAATCTGAATAAGCTAAATGAATAAACAAATTTTGCTCAATAATATCTGGATCAATGGAAACTGGGCGTCATTAATAAGCATTGCATACAATATCAGTAATGTACCCAATTTAAAAATAATTTTTAGAGATATTTAAAGTAATAAAAAAAGCTAATAATATGCTCTGCATCTTTCAGACCATTAACTACTACGTTCTTGGAAGTTGCACCTTTTAACAAGTTCACACACGTTTTAAGTTGCCATAACTTGTAACAGGATGCTTAACGTTCCTGTTCATAGTGTTGGAATTTTATTATATATGTTACCTTTCATATAAAATGCCTTAAATCCGTAAATAATTAGGATTAAGAGGGATTAAACTGTAGAGATATATTGTACTGTGCAAGTTGGTCACAAAAGGATTCATATAAAATGCCTTAAATCCGTAAATAATTAGGATTAAGAGGGATTAAACTGTAGAGCTATTGTACTGTGCACAAGTTGGTCACAAAAGGTTTAAGCAATTTATTTAGCGTACGATTTTTTTTAATAAAAAATTTACTAGAGATTTAATCTATTGTTTATCTGATATTAAGAGTAATTTAAGACCTCCAAAGTCAGGTTATTCAACTTGATGTTTTATTATAAGTTAGTTAATTTATATTCGACTCAGAAATTAGTTCCTAACATAAATCCAGTGCTAGGCACGTCTAAGAATTCTCACGAGTCTCCCTTGAGGTTTATGTAACAGTAATTCTAACAATACCCGGTCCAAATATAGTTTTATCAATTGACAAATATTCGTGTGAAGAAAGTGATGGATATAAATAGCTACATCCGCTCGAAAAATAACTCGGACTGAAAACTCGATTTTCTATTTATAATAATAATTATTATTTTAATAATGATGCATATCTAAGCAATCTGTTTTATATTTATTTCTATATAAATAACAAAAAGATTTTTCGTAATTGATTTGCATTATTTAAAAATATTTTCTGGAAAAATTTATTCTTTTATATTATTTTTCTCTACTAGATGGCATCACATATAAATTTTATTATTATTATAATAATGTTTAATAAAATTAGTAAATTATTAGTTTATAGTTATAATGTTATAGTTATAAATTATCTGTATAATGTTTTAATAGGCCTATTATTATTATATAGTTTATATATTTTAATTTTGCATTTTTAATTAAATATTAGCATAATTATATTTTATTCTAATATCTTTGATTTTATTAATATAAATTTATTACTAATAAACATATTTATGGGCACAATTTTGTAAATATTATTGTTAACAGATGGCGGTATATTATGAGTTATGATCTTGGTTATGTCATACAGTATGATTTTTGATTTGGTGTTGAGAAGAAACTAACGTGTGACTAAACTGAATTATGTCCTAGGTATTATTTTATTTATTTATAAACTAATTGTCAAAATTCTGTAAGAGATTTAGACAATTTCATAAGAACATGACAAAATAAAAACTCAAAAGTTTTAAATAATAAACAATTAAAACAGAGGTTCTTAACCTTTTGATGACTCCAGACCCCCAATGGAATGACCAATGGTCCCCCTTCATGTGACTGTCGAAATAATAATCACAATTCCTTATATCAGTTGCCAGTATGACTTCCAAACATGTCAAAAGCTTGAATTTACTGTACTTTTGAGATCGAGTCCCATGCCCCCAGCATTTGGTTCACATACCCTCGGTTAAGATTAAAATTGAATAGGCACGGATTTGGAAGGCATTTCGGGATCTGCATAAAGGATATGAAAATTCGGATTACGAACGATGCTTCAGTTCACGAACACACACCCACGGAATGCATGGAGCGCACGTGACTCGCGGCGCACAAAACCCTGCGCACAGCATCGCCCCCAGCAGCAATCCAGTTCGCCCAGCTCATATGGGTACAGTATAGTTCAAACAAGTGTTGATATTTTAGTTTTTCTCTTTATTTAATTAAATTTATCCCTTATTATGGCTCCCAAAAAAGTTAAAAGTGTTAGTGAAGGTGGTGTTAAACATGCTTTCTTCTAATATTACTGTTATATTTATTTCCTTTCTGTATTATTTGAAGAAGAAGATTGGAATTTATAATATTATACAACGTATTTCCTGCTGAGAGAGAGAACTCATCCGCTTAGGCTTAGTAAACGTACTGTATATTAGTTATTTTGAAATGTTTTCATTATTGTTATTTAATATCACTAACATATTTTTTGATATATAACTTCAGTTTGTACAAATATCATTTTTCAATAAAATTATATTAATATATTATACGTTGTTTTCTGATGCTAGAAAATAGAATATAAATATATGAATACAGGTTTCATTAATGTTTAACAATTCGGAAAGAAATTACTAGCAAATTTGTATTATACGTAATTCGAATGTATAGAATCTAAAGTATGATTAAAAATAAACTTTTTATGTTTAAAAATACATTTAAATTCTTAAAATCGAAAATAAATCGAGAAGGTAGTATTCACAATAACGATTATGCAGGAAGTACAGCTATTTTTGTGATGTCATATCCTGACTTCTTTTATTGGCTTTGTTAATGATGACGTTTAACTGTTAATAGCGCTATCTAAGTTACGTTACGTTCTAAGCAAAGTGATTGGTTCTTTATATAACTACGTCAATTTGAAAAGTTACCATTGAAAGTATAGGAAGTGTCCCATCTGTATTAGTAATCTGTGTTACACACTATGTTATATATAAAAAAGTTTATTTTGGTACGACTGCTTTAGGTGCTCTGTCGGCAGCCTAAGAACTATCGGACACGTTATGTGACACTTCAGGCAGGGTCGTGCCCTTTTCGATGCCGGGACCGTGACAAGAGTCACGGATGTCATCCCCTCTCGGCGGCCCTGATTACTATCATGTTTGAAATTAGAGATGTCGGATTTTCATAATCAGTTAAAAGATTTAACACATTTCAGTTTATTATACAAATAAATATTTTTTCGTAATATCGAAGAAATCAGCTAAGACAATATTTACATACGATATGTGAACAGGATCGGTTCTAAATTTTTTGTTTCTAATCAAAACAAATTTTGGATTGCCCTATGAATTTTTTATCGATTTCTCTGGAAGAATCTCGCTCCAAGCGTACGCTTCGTTTCTTGGTTTCAAGAAACGATCCTTCGTGTGATGCACTATATTTTGTACCTGCAGTATATCATATGTCTACATACAAAATGTCGACCAGATGGCCGCATGATAAAGCTTTGACTTACCACCCCTGGGAGGATCCGGGTTCAAATCCGGGTCCCACACCTCCAATTTTTCAGGAGTGTCGGCCGGATGGCCGCGTGGTAAAGCTTTGGCTTACCACCCTGGAGCGGGTTCAAATCCGGGTCCCACACCTCCAGTTTTTCAGGAGGGGTCTGTGGGTTCAAATCCGGGTCCCACACCTCCAGTTTTTCAGGAGGGGTTCGGACCCGGCCGTTGAACCCCATCCTTCAACCATCCAGTTGACCCCATCATAGGTGATGGCGGCCAGGGACCCGGCCGTTGAACCCCATCCTTCAACCATCCAGTTGACCCCATCATAGGTGATGGCCAGCCTGTGATGGGTTCTATAAGTGGCCCCGCCAGATACAGAATATCCCATGAGGATATGGCGGCTTAATCTAACTAACCTACATACGAAATATAGAGCGTCGATTATCCGAACGATTAGAGAAAATATTTTAGATAAGGATTGAAATGCAATCAAATTTATAGAAAACTAATTCCGCTTAATTAATATGAATAAAACTCTGTAAACGCATTAAGAAATTACAAACGAAAAGAATATTTTAAATTAATTTGTACAATCGATGATTTGTACAAATATAATCATGAAATAGAACTTAATTAATTTTGACTGTAAAATTAATATTTAAATATTTAACGAGAATATAATTTTTATTCCATCTGCAAAATCATTTACATTAATTTAAAAATTGTGTATAGTATAAGTTTGTTAAAATGTAAGCATTTAAAAATCCATTGAATAACTTTACTCCTCCTTAAGACTTAGAAGTATATAACTTATAGTTTTTAATAATTTGAGAATTATGATATAAAAAAACTTTTATGATGATGTTGTAGAAAGAAAATATTGTCGAGTTTAAAAATTATTATTTAAATTCTTATAAGAAAAATTGATATTCGATTTTTAGCGTTCAGTCAAATAAGAGGTGCCATTCGGCATAACATCTGTAAAACACACTGCTCACATGTATATCGCGTTTTTCATTAAAATTGCACCAACAGCTCCTTTCAACAAACCATTTTTTTTTTTTTTTTT
>AYEL01091672.1:0-63219 GCA_000484575.1 Olivierus martensii | reverse complement strand
GGGCCGGGCCCAGTACCCCGAAAAAATCCGGGACTAGACCCGGGACGCGAACCCGGGTCCTCCAGCGTGGCACGCCAATGCGTTACCACTCGGCCATCCGGCCGCCTCAACAAACCATTCAAGTTGTTTATATAATATTTTTATACACGACTTAATACTGTATGCAGTAAATTGTTCCAAAAGAGTGAGGAAATAATAAAGAATTGTTCCAATTGTTTATTATTTCCACACTCCACGATAAGCAAGAACAGCGAAACACAATTTATCATCATTATTTAAATCCAAAAATAATTAATCATATCTGATTTCTGTTCACACCATTTCTCAAATATCATCATTAATAGGGTAACATAAAAGTTCGTTCTGGTAGGAAAATTATTTTATTTATTTATTGCAGATATTGATTATGACAAGGGAAAGTAGAATTATCGCTTTAGATGCATTGAGCAAAAACTTAATAGAAAAAACACGCGAGATATTCCTCCTTAAGCATTCTCATAGAAACGAATACCCAGTGGAAAATCTTGTATTGTGTAAAATACAGAAAAATAAATTGTATAGGAGTATCACCAATTTTAGAATGCGGATAAATATGTGTATGAATGCACAAGGAGTTCAATTTGAACATTTGAATAAATTTATCTTTCCTATATATTAGAGACGAATTTTTTAATAAAAAATATACCCATCTGCCTTTTAAATAGGCTATCCGTATGATCACATACTGTATGTATTAATTTTAGTTTTGATCGGAAGTAAATGAAGATTAATAACAGAATACAAACCTGCGATATTGATTATGACAAGGGAAAGTAGAATTATCGCTTTAGATGCATTGAGCAAAAACTCAAGAGAAAAACACGCGAGTTATTCCTCCTTAAGCATTCTCATAGAAACGAATACCCAGTGGAAAATCTTGTATTGTGTAAAATACAGAAAAATAAATTGTATAGGAGTATCACCAATTTTAGAATGCGGATAAATATGTGTATGAATGCACAAGGAGTTCAATTTGAACATTTGAATAAATTTATCTTTCCTATATATTAGAGACGAATTTTTTAATAAAAAATATACCCATCTGCCTTTTAAATAGGCTATCCGTATGATCACATACTGTATGTATTAATTTTAGTTTTGATCGGAAGTAAATGAAGATTAATAACAGAATACAAACCTGCAAATCAGCCATTTTATAGACTAATCCTACTTTTTGTTTTCCTTTAGAAAGATAGTTCTACCTAACACATTAAAATTTGTAATTGGACCGAGTGAAGCAATAAGGAACCAACAACCGATTATTTTCTTACATTACAGAAAATGGGTTTTTAGGAAAATGAGTGTGAAAGACGATGCATGAGTAAAAAGAAAGAAAGAAAAGCATAAATGTCCTTTCTTTCTGTTTATTCATGTGTTACTTTTCTCACTGGTTTCTTTTTATTTTCAAATTCTTCTTTCGTAAGATTACATAATTCGGCCTAAATATATTTAAATAATTGTAACACAATTCTAACATAATTTTCTACTTGTTCCAATAAAATAACTAAGCCAAGTAACTTAGTTACTTGGCTTAGTTATTTTAATTTATTAAGTGTACAGACCCTTGAACACAATTCTAACATAATTTTCTACTTGTTCCAATAAAATAACTAAGCCAAGTAACTTAAATATAATTTAAGTTACTTGGCTTAGTTATTTTAATTTATTAAGTGTACAGACCCTTAAAATGTTTTCATTCATACATAAATTAATTAATAATTTCACATGGAAAAGTCTGAAGATTGATATCAATCTTTAATTACCAACTGTCTCAGTTTCTGATTTACGTACGAAAATGTCTTTTTAACTGAAAATAAATAAGATTTAGACATTCTGAGCCATGTACTGTACATGTAAACGAACATGTTATTTTCAGATAATAAACAATGTTAAAACTTAATCAAACAAAACAAATAACCAATACTGACAATGTTTTTTTAAAAAATAGATATATTATATATGTTCTCAGCTGTAAGTTTTCACTAAAATTTAATGAATGGTAGAAAAACTGATAAAGCTGATCCTCCAGTTAAATCAGGATAACTGGTCAAGGACAAAGGGTATAAATTATTGTAATTTTCAGGGAAATTATTTTTAGTATTGACAATTATTCCTTCACCTGTTTCGACAAGGATTTTTCCACGCAAGTAGAGTATACAATAAAAATATCGTTTACCTTTCGAAATCTATACGCGACAGTCGTGTCGTAGTGGCGAGTGACGCGCGCCATAAATCGTTTTCTCATAAATATATTTGCTAAAAAACACTTTTGAAAGATAAAATTGATATTGGTATAATAAGATTGATCGAATTAAAATTGTTTAAAAACTATTTAGCACAATAAATACATTTAATTGAAATAATAATTTGTTCTTACAGAAGTAATAAAAGTTATGATGCAATTCTACTTCGCATAGATCTGTCGCGTACGTTTTTATAGAAAGAAATTTAATCATTAATTTGTTTGAACGTAATTACTGTATATTATCGTGATAGTGAATTAAACATTAGTAAATGCTAGGCCAAATATTACCAGCTAAGTTTAGCATGGTGCTGGTAATATTATATACATATAGGGTCTACAGTAATATTTTAAGAAATACTGTCTTGTTGTAATACTGTAGTCAACTGCCATATGAGTTATGATCACAAGACGATAAATAAATAATTTTGTTTAGAATCAATATTGCAGTATTTACACTGACAAGTGAGATGTGACCAATCGCTTTCATTGGACGAGACGGCGCGCGACGGTTGCAACACTAGCGACGCGACAAGACAAACATATCATTAATCAAATTTTAAATATTTAATTAGATAAATTTGCTGCTGTTTAATTCCTTTAATATATTCCTGTTGACTATTGTAGATGTTAAGATAAGTTTAATAACAACATGAAGTGATCTTTGACATTAAATATCACTTAAATTGTACTCTCTTCAAAGGAAGGTCTCAATTTTTGAATTTTTAATGTGCATTACTACTAACAATTCTCTAGGAATAGTCACTTATTTTCGGCGAAGGTGTTTAATATTTATAAAGAAAGAGTGACTTCCCATCTCGTTCTGGATGACCAAGAACTTTCACCTCGTTCTTGAAGCAAACCCAAGAGCAAATCATTGACGACGAGTGAATCATAATAATAATAAAATGAATTTTAGATTACATCAAATTCATTTCTGTGGAAAGAATTCGTAAAAATAGTAAATAGTACTACTCGTAGTTATCCTACAATTGTAGCAAACAAGGACGATGTAGAGCAGTCGTTCTATGCGTAAAAATATACCATATGCAGTAAAAGCTATTTATGTAAAATCTGTTAACTTATGCAGTACTTTTAGCGTTTAGAGTTTACCTGAATGATAATTAATATCGATTTTGATTTGATTTTCCTTCATTTTTTATCGTCTAATTTAGAATTCTATACTGTACAGATGACAACTCGGGTGATATTGCGACAGGTATAGCCAAATTTTAAAACAGGAAAAACTACTAATGTCTAAAGCTTCAATTGAATATATAAAAAATTATTAATATAACTGAGAAAATTATAATATATATATATAACATAAATATTGTAGAAAATATATTTATATTTAACATATGATTAAATAATTAATTGTCATCATAAATTCTTTTAAAATATTCCTCAAAATATGATGCTCTTTTCTAGAATTTCCAGATCTAATTATGAATATTCAGAGTTTGGTTAATTTCTAAAATAAGTTATAGAGGGGATATCTGTAGAATAATTTAAAAACTTATAAGTTTTTCGGCCATGCCCTATCTAAGCATCTCTAAAATACTGATGCCCCCTGTGACATATAATTTTGATTATTCAAAAAGTGGACTTCTATTCAGGTGGAGGAGGCCCAAAGGCCATCAACTTGGTTTAAACAAACTTTCAAACAACATGGCATCCTCGAAAGAAAAAAATAAAAGAAAGAAAGGATAGTTGAAGTACCGAGGAAGAAATCACTAATAATATTTTTAACTTTCTTAATTATCTCATATATACTGTATATGAGATCGTTAAGAAAGCAAAACATTTGCATTTCTTAAGGTCATATATAGTATATTTGAGACGTTAGAAATGCAAAATATTCACTGTTAATAACTCATTCTCGAATTCCGCCCCTTAAAAATCAAATTGCTCTCCTGTGGGGTATGCGCCCCACGTTGGGAACCACGTCTCTAGAAATTTTAAACAACACTCTCTACTATTAAATAAATAATTAACGGAAAAGTTTTATAATTGTTTACAGAAATTTAGAATATATAATTTTGGATATATTTCAAAAATTTTAAGTTGATTTAAAATAAAAATATCTACAAATTTCATATTTTTAATAAACAATAATAAATCTTATTCAGATTGTCTGTAAATCGTCTTATAGGGGAATACGTTATATAACGTTTTGCATGATCAAAAAAATAGGGAAATTCCTTATTCGCGAACCAGTCGAGTAAGCAGCGAACGGACACACGGAATTTCATATTTTTAATAAACAATAATAAATCTTATTCAGATTGTCTGTAAATCGTCTTTTAGGGGGAATACATTATATAACGTTTTGCATGATCAAAAAAATAGGGAAATTCCTTATTCGTGAACCAGTCGAGTAAGCAGCGAACGGACACACAGGGTTAGTTGGACTTGAAGCTAAAAAAACCCGAATTTAGACACTACTTCATCATCGGGTTCAAGGTCTCAAAGACATAATAAAATAGCAGTGACACTCTACACATTAGTTATTTCCTCGACTAAAAGGTATAGTAACAGGTAAGAGAGTTTCAGTCACAACTTTTTCTCTTTAAAAATCAATGTGCATAAAGCTTCAATTTTTCATTACAGAAACCATGAAGACAACTCTTTTGATTATGTTGTTATGTTGCGCCATTATAGGCACAATCCTTCCGACAGTCGAAGCACAGTACGAAAGTGATTTACTTACGTAGAGGAAACTACGGAGTCGTTCAAAGAGAGACGTTGGTAAGAGATGGATATGGACGAGGTAGTTTAGGTAGAGGAATCTACGGAGTCGTTCAAAGAGAGACATTGGTAAGAGATGGATATGGACGAGGTAGTTTAGGTAGAGGAAACTACGGAGTCGTTCAAAGAGAGACATTTGTAAGAGATGGATATGGACGAGGTAGTTTAGGTAGAGGAAACTACCGAGTCGTTCAAAGAGAGACATTGGTAAGAGATGGATATGGACGAGGTAGTTTAGGTAGAGGAAACTACGGAGAAGTTCTAAAAGAGACATATGTAAGAGATGGATATGGACGATCTGATATTGGTAGAGGAAATTATGGTATCGTTCAAAGAGAGACATATGGAAGAGTCGCTGAAAGACAGACTTATGGAGGAATCGGAACAGGAATATAGGGAGTGCAAACTGGATGAGAGATATAAAGAGGATAGGGTAGAAGCTAATTTGATATATATATATAAAATATAAATTTACTTTTTATTCAAAATTAAAGTTCTTAATCTAAACTTTTATAATATTATATATTTAAAGATTGGGTGAAAGAAAACTAAATATTTTAAAAATAATATTATAAACGATTTAAACTTGATCGTTAAATATAAAAAATTAAATTTTAATCGAAATTATCCAAATTATCTTTAAAAAGTTTCTAAATGAATAAAATTAATATTAAAATACCCAATTTAATTTTTTCGGATATTAATCAGGAGACAGTTCGAGTCTTTGTTTCAAATGTGATATTTATTGTAAATTGATTAAATAAAATTTTGATTTTATATAATTTTTATAAATTTTGTGGAAGTTTTTATATTATTTAACTAACTGTCATCAGTGATTTTAAAATATTTAAATTATTATAAATATTTATATTAATTTACATAATTTTAAAAATTGATTCAGTATTCTCCACCCTTTTATTAATTTTTGAACGAGTTATATCTTCGTTTGTATTATGTATTTATGTAAACTGCACATAAAAATAAAAGTGATTTTGATAAATTTAAAATGTTTATTTATTAAAAAAAAATAATAATTTACGTTGGTTAGAAAGATATATTTGCTTTAAAGATGCATTCTGTATCGAACACCATAATATATTTATGTATTACATAGATTAAAGAGATTAGATCTTCAGAATGAAGTAAGATAGTTGTACGAAACCACAATAAATGCT
This sequence comes from Olivierus martensii, assembly GCA_000484575.1. NCBI lineage: Eukaryota > Metazoa > Arthropoda > Arachnida > Scorpiones > Buthidae > Olivierus > Olivierus martensii. The sequence goes on along the minus strand of AYEL01091672.1, from coordinate 57,012 downwards.
TTTAATTGCAATAATAATTAGTCTTTACAGAAGTAATAAAAGTTATGATGCATTTCTACTTCGCGTAGAATTTATCGCGTAGGTTTCTATAGAAAGAAATTTAATCATTAATTTGTTTGAACGTAATTACTATATATTATCGTGATAATGAATTAAACATTAGAAAATGCAAGGCCAAATATTACTAGTTACGTTTAGCATAGTGCTGGTAATATTTCATATGCATATAGGTCTACAGTAATATTTTAAGAAATACCGTCTTGTAATTCTGTAATTAACTGCCATATAAGTTATGATCACAAGACGATTCATAAATAATTTTATTTAGAATCAATATTTAGTGTTGCAGTCATCGCGCGTCGTCTTGTCCAATGAAAGCGATTCATCACATCTCAGTGTAACTACTGCAATATTGATTTTAAATAAAATTATTTATGTATCGTCTTGTGATCATAACTTATATGGCAGTTGATTACAGTATTATAACAAGACGGTATTTCATAAATCGCTTTCATTGGACGAAACGACGCGCGATGGTTGCAACACTAGCGACGCGACAAGAAAACAAATCATTAATCAAATTTCAAATATTTAATTAGGTAAATTTACTGCTGTTTATTTCCTTTAATATATTCCTGTTGATTATTATATATATATATTAAGATAAGTTTAAAAACTACATGGAGTGATCTTTGACATTAAGTATCACGTAAATTGTTTTCTCTTCAAAGGAAGGTCTCAATTTTTGAATTTTTAATGTGCATTACTACTAATAATTTTCTAGGAATATTCACTTATTTTCGGCGAATGTTTTTAATATTTATAAAGAAAGAGTGACTTCCCATCTCGTTCTGGATGACCAAGAACTTTCACCTCGTTCTTGAAGCAAAGTCAAGAGCAAACCATTGACGACGAGTTGATAATAATAATAATAATAATAATAAAATGAATTTTAGATTACATCAAATACATTTCTGTGGAAAAAATTTCTGCAAAAAATAGTCAGTAGATAAAATGAATTTTAGATTACATCAAATACATTTCTGTGGAAAAAATTTCTGCAAAAAATTCGAAATAATAATAAATAGTACTATTCGTAGTTATCCTACAACTGTAGCAAACAAGGACGATGTAGAGTAGTCGTTCTACGCAAAAATATACTATGTACAGTAAAAGTTACTTATGTAAAATATGTTAACTTATGCAATACTTTTAACCTTTAAAATTTACCTGAATAATAACTAAAATCGATTTTGGTTTGATTTTCCTTCATTTTTTATCGTCTAATTTAGTAATTCCATACTGTACAGATGACAATTTGGATGACATTGCGACACGTGTAGAAGAATTTTGAAACAGGAAAAACTACTAATGCTTAAAGCTTCGATTGAATCTATAAAAAATTATTAATGTAACTGAGAAAATTATAATATAAATATAACGTAAATATTGTAGAAAATATATTTATATTTAAAATGTGATTAAATAATTATCATCATAAATTCTTTTAAAATATTCCTCAAAATATGATGCTCTAAAAGCTCTTTTCTAGAATTTCCAGATCTAATTATGGATATTCAGAGTTTGGTTAATTTCTAAAATAAGTTATAAAGGAGATATCTCTAGAATAATTTAAAATCTTTAGACTCTAGAGCAGTGATTCCCAAGTTTTTTGGCCATGCCCCATCTAAGCATCTCTAAAATACTGATGCCTTCTGTAACATATAATTTCGATTATTCAAAAAGTGAACTCCTATTCAGGTGGAGAAGGCCCAAAAAAGCCATCAACTTGGTTTAAACAAACTTGAGAAGAACATGGCATCCACGAAAGAGAAAAATAAAAGAAAGAAAGGATAGTTGAAGTACCGAGGAAAAAATCACAATAAAATTTTTTGCTTAAGATCTCATTTCTTAAAGTCATATATAGTATATATGAGACCTTAAGAAATGCAAATTTTAAGTTGATTTAAAATAAAAATATTATTTTTAATAAACAATAATAAATTTTATTAAGATAGTCTGTAAGTCGTCTTGTAGGGGGAATACGTAATATAACGTTTTGCATGACCAAAAAAATAGGGAAACTCCTTATTCGCGAACCAGTCGAGTAAGAAGCGAACGGAATCTTGGGATTAATTGGACTTTAAGGAAAAAAAACCCGAATTTAGACACTATTTGCATCATCGGATTCAAGGTCTCAAAGACATAATAAAAGCAGCAGTGGCACTCTACACATTAGTTATTTCCTCGATTAAAAGGTGTAGCAACAGGTAAGAGAGTTGCAGTCACAACTTTTTCTCGTTAAGAGTCTAACTATATATATAAAGTTTCAATTTTTCATTATAGAAACCATGAAGACAACTCTTTTGATCATGTTGTTGTGTTGTGCCATTTTGGGCACAATCCTTCCAACAGTCGAAGCACAGTACGGAAGTGATTTAGGTAGAGGAAGCTACGGAATCGGTCAAAGAGATTCATAGGTAAGAGATGGATATGGACGAGGTAGTTTAGGTAGAGGAAACTACGGAGTCGTTCAGAGAGAGACATTTGTAAGAGATGGATATGGACGATCTGATCTTGGTGGAGGTGTCGTTGAAAGAGAGACATATGGAAGAGTCGGAAGTGTCTTGGAAACTGTAGCCGATCATGATTTCCGGTTTCCAGCGCCTAGTTGAAAGTGACAATCATTTTGGCCAGAGCTGTACACTGTCTTGGACTAGCTTTTCGATTTCCGGTTTCCAGCGCCTAGTTGAAAGTGACAAACATTTTGGCCAGAGCTGTACACTGTCTTGGACTAGCTTTTCCAGTATGGCTGCTCGAGTTAACGTGTGTAGCCTTGCAAAAGGAGATGAAAAAGTTGAACTTTCACCAATCAGCATGCGTGAACAATATGATGCGGCAAGATGCGAAGGAAGCAATCAACCAATAGAAACGAATGTTTCATATACTTGGAAAATGGTGGAAATTCAACCATGTTGTTTGGATTCAGATATAGAATTTGTTTTTAGAAGTACAAAAAAGATCATGTCTGTATATGAGATGAGATTAAAAAAATACCGAAAATATATGATCACGTCTTTCTAATTACTACAAATCAACCACACACCACAAATGACTTCTATTGGCAAATCCACGAAACATGAGAAATAACTTGACTGCAATGTAGATAGGCTGCAGTGCAGTGCAACACGAACATGAACGCGAAGCAAATGATGTAAAGCAGGGATGGGCAACCTTTTTTTTTGTAGGGTGCCGTATAGAAAAATTTATGGTGGACTACGGGCCCAAAACAAAAACAATTGATAATAATAGTATTTATTAAAAAAAAGGGGCCAAAACAAAAACAATTGATGATAATAGTATTTATTTAAAAAGAGAGAAAGTACAGATATGTAAGTATACATAGCATTGGTATTAGATATAGTAAAATAATGTGGCCCGCGGGCCGGAGATTACCCACCCCTAATGTAAAGTTTTCTGTCATCTTCCGCTTCGTGTCGCATTCAGTGTGTCACAGCCTTTAGGGTCTTGTGTTATAACATTAGAGAGAGACAACAGAGATTGGAGATTCATACTGGAATTCTCTTTTAATTAAAGAAGTTCTTATTCTATCCAAACCAAAGTGTAATATATCCAGTGGGGTAATAAAGATGAATGAGATCCCCATCATTATTTGGACTACGCATGTCAGATTCTGACATCAAAAGCAGCTTTTCATGTTATTCTAACACTTTAAATAGGTGGCATATGGATAAAAAATCTGGAGTTAGAAATGTTATCGACATCAGGGAAAATAATCAATAATAAATTTTTGATTAACAATTAAAACTAGTGTTTATTTAAAAGAGAGACATGGAAATAAAGTTAATACATTTAAATTTTTATGTATGTATAATTTATTTAAAAATTAAAATAAAAAGGGGATTAATGAAATATGCCTATATTTGACCCATAAGAGACTTAACTGGAGAAAGATTTTCAAATGCTTTTACAAATGGTCTTTAATCATTACAACTGTCTTTCTCTCACTGCCAAGCATTATCTCTGTATCCTGCTGTGCTGCAGACTGTGATGGGAGGCTTTGGCTTCCCCAAGGAAGAACATATTTCGTGGAGTTACTCCGGCCACGACAAGGTACTAGAGTTTGGCCATTACACCGCATTGATCGATACCGTCCCATAGTGGTTTGTGGTAGTCTTCAGGCTGTAGGTAGGCAGCATCAGGATACAAAAGTATTCTCTTGCTCTTTATCAATGTCCGCAATTGTTTTGACAATGGAGAGGTATATGCCTTGAGTGCTCTCCCCATTACTAGGGAGCGATATCTTTTTGAGACATAGGTGCTACATATATGAACAAGGAACTTGCACTTAGCTGCACTCTGCCAGCTGTCGACTTTATCGTGGGCAAGCAGACCTATCAGATCCCTCCTATAGGAGGAGGACCTATCTGTTGAACTTTGCTTTTGCTGAGCCAATTGTTTGCAGCATTTAACGCCACCTTTCTCGGCTAGTATCGGTTGCTTCAACAACACTGTATACAAGACGGGAGAAGGATTACCTATCTGGTGGGCTGTCTGGATAAGCCTGGCACCTCTCTCATTCAATGGACTTAGAGGTGGTGGACTAAATCCCCACCATGCATTAGTTATGATTAAAGCAGAGTTACATCTTGCAGGATTCCCATATTATTTTTTGGTGAAGCAGGACCTTTAGCCCTAAAGAGCAATGTCTTTTGCTCAAGATCTTTATAAGCAATGGCATAGCTAGGGGAGGGAGGAAGGGGCGGTCTGCCTCGAGTGGCATCCCCCTAGCTAAGCCATTGCTTGTGTTTTTTAATATGAAGAATAAAATTATCAACTATTCCGAGAATTAACAATTATAAAGATTATCTATAGAATATCAACAAACAAAATAGATTTTGATAGTGCCATAAATGATTTTGCTAGTATAAAAAAAACAAGAAAAATAAATTAAAATACAAAATTACAAATATTAGAAATAAAATTATCCTTTTTAAATTTTATTTTCAAATTATGTCTAAATAGGCTTGGTGTGTATTATATATTTTCCAAAGGAAGGGCGCCAATTTATAGACCACTCTGGGCAGCTCAAACTGTAGCTACGCCACTATTTATAGCCTCCGTTATTATTCTTTTCAGCACAATAGCCCACACCTTAAAATTGGGGATCATTTAGTTGGAAGGCCATCATTAAAAATTCTCATTAGTTGCATTCCCAATAGTTTTAAACAATAAAAACATCATATACATATCCTTGTAACAAGATGGGGCAGTATCTAAAATGTTCTTGGGCAGTATTCAAGAAAGGAAGAAAATAAGAAAGCCCACCTTCTCTTTACTCTCTTTCATTATCTTTGCACACTCTTACAAATCTAAAATTCTGAAATCAGACAATTTCTTTAGCATACTAATAAAGTACAGTCCCGTGCAAAAAGTTTTTCAGGTTACAATATATATATATATATATAAAATATAAATTTAATTTACTTATTTTATTCAAAATTAAAGTTCTTAAACTAAACTTTTATAATATTAAATATTTAAAGATTGCGTGAAAGAAGATTTTAAAAATAATATTTTAAACGATTTAAACTTGATCGTTAAATATAAAAAATTAAAATTTAATCAAAATAATCCAAATTATCTTTAAAAAAATTTTCAAATGAATAAAATTAATATTAAAGTTATCCAATTTAATTTTTTCAGATATTAACTAGGAAACTGTTCGAGTCTTTGTTTCAAATGTGATATTGATTGTAAATTGATTAAATAAAATTTTGTTTTTATATAATTTTTATAAATTTTGTGGAAATTTTTATATTATTTAACTAACTGGCATCAGTGATTTTAAAATGTTTAAATTTTTATAAATATTTATATTAATTTTACATAATTTTAAAAATTGATTCAGTATTCTCCGCCCTTTTATTAATTTTTGAACGAGTTATATCTTCGTTTGTATTATGTATTTATGTAAACTGCACATAAAAATAAAAGTGATTTTATAAATTTAAAATGTTTATTTATTAAAAAACATAATTTACGTTGGTTAGAAAGATATATTTGCTTTAAAGATGCATTCTGTGTCGAACACCATAATGTATTTATGTATTATATAGATTAAAGAGATTAGATCTTCAGAATGAAGTAAGATAGTTGTATGAAAACAAACATCGGCATAATGAGATTCTAGAGCAATTTATCACTACTGTTGTTGAATATCTTAGAAAACACGTGGACAAGTAAACTTGTTGAGTTCAAGTTTACTTATCCACGTGGTACCTCCTCTTATTTGCTTTTGAAGGTCATGTGTGTTTGCTTTTCTGATTAAATGAGCGTTTTTCTTAGAACGACACGTGTCAAATATTTTTGCCTCATTCCGAGCCAAATCAAGTTAAAAAAAATCTTACGCGATATTTAAAAAAATTGAATTGTTTTTTTTCTACCAAGAGAAATGTGTGGTTAGATCTTGAATTTTATCAATTGAAATCAATAAGATCTTGGTATATATATAAAGGAGATCGACAGGTATCAACTCATAATACATTCGTCAACTGTACATTATCTGTAAGCAGTGGTGTTATTCAGCCGGTTCGTACCGGTTCGACCGAACCGGCTATTAATGTTTCATTTTAAAAAAATGTTGTTTAATTTATGTAATTTTGTTAATATTGTTCTATCTTCTACAATTCTTAATTAAACGTAAATAAAAATATTTTGTAAATTTCTTCAGGACCCTCCAATATTAAATTTAAGCGAATCGCATGCTAAATAATTTGAATATCATACTAATACAATATTCAAATTTTCTTCTCATTTTTAATAGAATATCTTTCAATATCCAGTATATTCTCTCTTATATGAGATGTATATGTTAAAATACTCATTTATATTTAAAATCGAATTTTCAGTTTATTTTTTATTTTTTAATTTTCACAATTGAATTTAGAAATTTTCATAAATAATTTCTTTAGTGATTTTGAGCTTCGAATTTATAATTTTCTGCAAAATGAAGAGCATCCTTTTAGTGGCTTTACTCTGTCCTGCTGTTTACTTTATGGGCGATACAAAATAAAATATAGTATAGTTGCTATTCCGATACGAATTTTCATCCGATATTTGATATTGTGATATTTTGGGATAATAGGGAGTTTCCGCACAGCTACGACTCTGTTCCGACCGATAATTAAACGAAAAAATCGTATCGTTTCGGAAGATTATCGATAGTCGCTTCAGCAACTCAAGATTAGTTTGAATCACCGATACCTAATGCTCTATTCTTGTAAATTCTCTCGATTCTCATAAATTATTTCTATTCTATTCTCTATAATCTCTAATAAAGATCATCTGTTTTATTAAATAGCTGACAGCGAATTTTTATATTCTTGGTTGCATCGGACAGCAAAGACATGGCTTCGGCTTTACTCTGTCCTGCTGTTTACTTTATGGGCGATACAAAATAAAATATAGTATAGTCGCTATTCCGATACGGATTTTCATCCGATATTTTATATTGTGATATTTTGGGATAATAGGGAGTTTCCAGCGGGGTCTTCGGACGTTAGTGCCTGACGTAGTACTCGATAGTGAGTCAGCCACTTTTTCTCCTACACAGAATCTGACAAACTTTTTGCACGGGACTGTACATCTTGTTTATCTGTATTTATGCAAGTCAAATGTCATAAAATTTTTCTCATCAGATTTGAATAGGCATTTGCATTTCATTTATTAAAACTATCTTTTACAAAAAAAATCATTTTTAAATACAACAAATTAAAGATTTAAGTAAAAATTATTATTTAAAAATATTAAATGTACTAAATACAGTGCATATAAAACATTTAAGTTATTTATACAATATTTAAAAGTATTTTTTAATAAAAATAATTAACTGAATTTATAAGAATATTCTGAGATAAATTACATATTGTTTTACAAAATAAAGTTTCACTATTTAAAAATACAAAATTAAAAAAAAAAGTATTTAAAATGATAAACTGAAAGAATTGTCAAATATTGAAGATACTTCAGATTTTACAAAAAAGTCCTTACAAAACTTTTTGTTCCAAAAAAATATGTCAACTTAGATTTAAATTATAAAAGTATTGTCATGAACTGGCACTATTAACATTGAAATTTCCTCCAGTTTGTTCTTGATAAACTTCTATAACATCATCATTTTCCATTTCAAGCTAGAAAATAAAATACATCCAATTTAGTTTAAAATTTATCCAATATATTACATCCAATTATAATGCACTCTAATACAGATTTAAATTTTTATAATAATAAAAACTATAAATGGGACTATATACTGTATTATCTCATAAGAAATCACTATTTGTTTTGATAAAAACATTGATTTTAACTATATTTTACTTACAGCTCTATTACAGAAATAGAGCTGTAAGTAAAATATAGTTAAATTTTAAAAGAAAGACAGGAGTACTAATACTAGTAACATTGATTTTCTTTATTAATTAAATACAGTGGTGCCTCACAATTCGACATCTTGCAATTTGACATTTGAGTTTCGTGGATTTGTGCATGCACATGCATGGAATTGTGTGATATTTGCCGTTTGTCAGTTCTTTTTGGGCTACTTTTGTGCTTTCCTGTGTTAATTTTCAATTCTACATTTTTCAGAAAGTAAAAAATTTGTAATATTATTATTTTTTTGACTACATTTTTCAGAAAGTAAAAAATTTGTAATTATTATTATTTTTTTAGTGAAATGTAAGGATGGGTTCAAAAAGAGAACTGACCAGAGGAATAATTCCGAAAAGAAGAACACTCGATTGGGCAAAGTGACAAAGAAAAAAATTATAGATAAAATGCAGAAAGATAAAACAATTAAAATGTAACTCGAGTATGGTGTTCCTAGGACAACTGTGGCAATGTTTTGCAACAGAGAGAGAAGATTATGGGTGCTTGGGACAACTGTAGCAACATTTTGCAACAGAGAGAGAAGATTATGGGTGCTAGGGTTCATTCCAACATCCAAGGGCTAATAAATTGTGTGTTGTGTATAAAATAGTGTATTATGTAATTCAGTGTGTTATACAATAGCAAAACACATACACTATATTATTTACTTTATTATATCTCTCTCACCTCACCCATTAGGGGAATGAGATGAGGATCGATAACGAATTAAATCTATTTTACATAGTCTTTTATAGGAAATATTGTCCCACAATTTGACAGTTTCTCAATTCGACATTGGTTTGGCGACGGATTAGTGTTGAATTGCAAGGCACCACTGTATTTAAAATTAAAAATAGGACAAGAGAGTCTTACGCTTTATATGTTATTCTTGGAAATTTTTAGATAGATCTTAATTTTAAATTTATGCAAATTACTTTGATCCTGAAGATTTTTGAAAATCTTAGATAAAACAACTTTTACAATTAAGCAATTTAAAAACATCAACATCCACATTTATAATTAAATATTTTTGCATTAAAATAAACTTTGATCATTTAAGAATTCACAACAATTTATTCAGTCAATTTTTTATTAGTACATGTAGTAGCTATATGCTAACAGACTCATGCTTAGGAAATTATGAATGATGATTAGATTGTTCAATAGTATATAATTAGCATTATGTAAGTTGGTCAAAGTCTTGCACAGTTCCACATGGAAGTATGCAAAATTTTCAATTAGACTAATTCAACAAAATTTTAAAATCAATTTCTACTTTTAAATAAACTTATTAAATAGAACTACAGCAGGAAAAATTTTAATTGTTATAAATAAAAATGTTTTTTGCTATTTTCTAAGCCCACTTCAGTTATTCATAGAATTGAAAATACAAAAATATTGAACAAACATTGCAATAGGCAAATTCAAAACTGCTCATGTATTTATGACGCAATATTAAAATTTACATAACATTAACAAAGAAAGGTTAATAAATATACTGTTAATAAGTAATTTATGGATATACAAGTCAACTATGTTTATACATATTTTTACATCACAAAATTCACAACACAACAAACATTTGCAGTTCCATAAATCTCAATATAAAGTTTGTACAAAAGAAAACTATTAATCATGTTTTTTGCTTAATTTTTTGTTTTTCACACCATTTCCATGCTATGCTTAAGCTGTAAGGATCTAACTTAAAATTATTGTTTTTAATTTTAATTAAATTTTTCCTACTATAATGCTGTCTATTTGATAGTTTTTTTTTTATGGAATAGCAGAGAAATTGAAAGAATAACTTGTCTATTATAACAATAAAAATTGAAAACAATAATGGCATTAATGACTACCTGTAAAAATATGGGCACGGAATATGCTTTTCAAGTTTTTAATTGTAGATGTATGTTTTAATTAAATTTTCAAATATTAGTGTCAAAATAATTTGCATAAATTTAAAATTTATAAAGCACAATATCTAAAATTTCAAAGAATAACATATAAAGCATTAAGACTCTCGTCCTCCCATTATTCATCAATGATTTTTTTAAATTTATATACAGGTAGGCCTCGTTTAATGCGAGTTCGAATAATGCCTATTCAATTAGTGTGACTTATAAAAATGATACCGTTTTTCACTTAGTGTGAGCAAATATTTCATTAATGCGAGTTGTAAGCATAGATCAGTCTTACTAACAAAGGTCTGTCCCCTTTTATGATGCCAGTTAACAAATTAATGTTAATTTTCAGTTAGTAAAACTGGATGAGGAGCAGTCCGAGAACAGTTTCTTGGCTTTGAAGGGATGAAACACCAGAAAGATAGGCTTTTTTGCTGTTAGCTATTTAACATTACTATTATTCAGCTTTGTTATCGAAAAGAATTTGTTTAAATTCAATTTATAATAAAAATTTATTACGAATTTATGCGTAATAATAATAATAATTAATAAGTAAGATTTATAATTAAACTAAATGTATTAAAAAATATTTTAAATAAATCGTATTTAAAATATTTATTTTAATAAATTTTCGAGAAATTTTCTAACTAATCCCGCTAGATGGCATCATGAATATATTCAAATTCGTATAAATAATATCTTAAGCCTCGTTGGCCTAAATTAGTAAGTAATTTAAAAATAAATAAGTAATGATTAAATAATTTATTATAAATATAATATTACTGTAGTTATAATTTTATTAAGAAATGTTTTATTTATTAATAAATTTAATTTCTTAAGTGCACCAAACGAAACATCTAACATCATTTATTATGAACATAAAACTTGAATGTTTACTTAAACGTTTATTAATAATTATACTTTTCTCATTAATGTTAATTTTCGTACTGTTGTACTATTGCCAACTTTTATAATTAAAATATTTTCACTGAATGAACGTTTGTCACGTGACTAAAGGTCATTTGGATGTGATGAAGAAGCGAAGCATGAGATGACAATGCTCAGTCGAATGGCCACTTCTCTCTTCGTTTCCATTTTAAATATTGATACAAAAAGGCTTACATTGCTAATTATTCTAGGAAAAAAAGGACGAAATTGTTCATTTAGATATAAAATTTTCTCCCTGGAGATTTCATGTGAGCCAGTATTCCTTTATCAGTCCGAAAACACGTCTTCATTTATTCATGACCTTCTTGAGGTTATCCAATCTCCTCCTTTCTTTTTAATATACTCCAGACATCTTTAGATTCCGAGCAGTGTAATATGTTAGTTAAATTCGATACTGTTGTAGTATTTTATCTACTTATTAACTGTACATATATGACATCAATTATGCCAATCGAATTTTGGCAGTATTATAGTGGTATTAATAAAACGATATATAAAGGATACACGTCATTTTATGTGCCATTGCTTGCAATCATTGCCTAAAATTACGTTACCGAATGTATGTAACTAAGTTGCCTAACAGTTAACTTACTTAATTGCTTTTCGATCCTCGTTAACCACATTGAATAGTGACAGATTAAATGGTTAAATGTAAACCATACGTTTGACTTAAAAGCACTAGGGATTATGAATTATTCATCCACATCTATACGATATTAAACAACATAATAAATGTTAGTAGGTTGGCATTCTTGTATTTGTTGAAAATTCAGAAGAGTGTTATATCATAGTTCATTGTTAAATGCATAATGTCTTAGACTGTTATATCATAGAAAAGTGTTATGTTATTGCTGTTATTTTAGTTTGAAATTTAATATATATTCTAGTTATCATTAATTTGATATTGTAATAATAATTATCTTCATGTTTTAAGGTAATAAAATGTGTTATTGCTTCTTTCAGAGAGTGATTGGGGAACTGAGGAAAGCCAGTCAACAAGCAGTAGCAGTGGAGGTTCTGCTGTCAGAGGTTAGTGATAATCTAATCATTTATCTTTATTCCTTCTCATTCAATACGTGTTGTTTAAGGAAAAAACAAAATTTTCTGATCCCAAAAAATGTTAATTGAATGCGAATGTATCATCTCGGTTTATAACATTACTAACACAGCAGCAGGGAAAACTAATTTTGTACAAACGACAAAGAGGAAAAGCTAATTTTAAGTTAATTACTTGGACATTTTTAGTTGTAATTACTAACGAGAAATTGTTGTCAATCGATGTTACACTAATTTTAAAAGTTGTTTTTATCATCTATCAAGAGATTCTTTATAAAATTATCTCATCCTTTATTTCCTGATTAAATACTTCTAACCAATTCTTTAAAGCACCTTTTGTTTTAAAATCGATAAAGATGGACTTTTTTTTTAAAAAATAAGAAATAAAAAAAAGTGACTTCTGTCCACGTTTACAGTAAAATTATCTCATCCTTTATTTCCTGATTAAATACTTCTAACCAATTCTTTAAAGCACCGTTTGTTTTAAAATCGATAAAGATGGACTTTTTTTTAAAAAATAAGAAATAAACAAAAGTGACTTCTGTCCACGTTTACAATAAAATAAATTTCTATATTTTTATATAAAGTTCCAACTGAATATCTTAGTTAAAAAGTAAACATATGTAAGAAAAAACAGAAAATTGTTAGTCACAAAACACTCATTCTTATGTACCAGGTGCAACAATTCCCGCTCTCCAGACAAGCTTCATCGATCGAAATTCTATCTATTATTCAGAACTTTCTCATACAAACCGAAGACCTAGTGCTGTTTTGCTATTCTCTACTGTAAGATACTAACAAATCTATCTTCCCTCTTTCTTTTCTATTAGAAGAGACGAATAACAATATTATAACATTTAAACTACAGAAAATTTTATTTTTGTGCACCAAAATTCCTTTTGTAAATAAATTTTTAAATTTTTACGATATTTTTTCGTTATATCTGTTGTTTATTGGACAATCCTTTTAACAATATTGTATATATATAATTAATAATGTTATTGGTCAAAATTCTTTATGGGCGTATCTTTTACTGTATTCGTATATCCAAACGCGAAATAAACATCAATTATATTTGTAATATCAGTGTTCTATTGGTTGGTTTCTTATTTGTGGGCGTATCTTCCTTCCATAAAGAATTATCTCGATAAATTTTACAGTAAAATAACAAATGATGCTGAATCAGTTAATATAAATTAAGATGTCTAAGTATTTTTATTAATGATCTACTAACAAAATTTCAAAAATGGAAGACTCATCCATATTTGATAATTTCTTCCGGAGAGTCAGAATTTTAATCCACATGTAAGATATGACGTCATCTGGGAATCTGCGTGAAGTCACATTCCACGTTATCCAATCGGCATCTCAGACGGAAGAGAGGCAGTCACTTCTCCACCTGTTGGCGAGCAGCGAATGGAAGGTCACCATGACAACCAGGTAGATTCTCACCTGATTGTTTCAGCAGCGATGCGGGGGAAGACGATGCTATTGAGGATTTACTTGCTGTGATTGTTGTGATCACCGTCTCCAATGACTGCTAAAATCTCGGTGCATTACCAGATACCAAAGCATCGACCAATTCTGTGTATGCCATGGGTAACTGTCCGATATCTCCCCATGCCCTTTTATTCGCTGCCACTCGACCCGTGGGAAATAACAATGAAAATTCGACAACAGTCATTAAAAAGAAAGAAGAAACGGTCTCAGATAAGAGACCAGAAATTTCTCAACAAGAAAATCCAGGTAAGTATACCTTAAATGGAATTTTCCATGCATAAGAGATAAATAGTTAACTGCACCCGGATTCAGATCAATATATATAAACCAAAGAGTTATTTTTAGTAACAAGCATCTTTATTTACGTTAAGCTGATTTATAAATAGTTTCTAATCTAATTCTGTATCGTTGAATGCACTTAATATAAATATTATTCATTTAACTTGGATGCAAACCGATATTTTTGTTGTATCCAGTACATATTAAAAGAAAATCTTAAAAATGGTTCAGAGGTGAAACTTGTTATTGTTGACGTCAGCAGGGATCAAAAATATGGTTGTCTGTACAAATGTTGTCGTATCGCTTTTCCATCTAAGCTTAGCAGCAATATTCTTCTAGCCCCTTAGGCATCTTCGTGCTTCTCTCTATAATCCAATTATTCTATCGTTGTCTCTTGCATCGAATACCGGTACAACAATAAATCGAACAGTGTCCAGACTAAGAATGTTTAGATTTTTTATAGCTTTTTACGTATTAAACTTTAAAAATTACAAAATCTTTTATTAAAATATTTTAGTAACAATAAGTTAATTATATAATATTTCGACAGATGGCAGGAGATGTAATTTTTAATTTTGTTTTTTTTTTTTTAATTAATTTTAAGAATTTTTTTTTTTCGAATTAAATTATGCGCAAAATAATTTAATATTACAAAGTTTCACAGTACGTAAATAAGAATTATTTTTAGTTCTATAATTGTGGAAATTTACTTTATCGATTTTTTTATTGATAGTTTTAATATTATCTGACAGATGGCGCGTTTATCGGGACAATAACCTTTATATTACCGAGGATTAATCACACTTAAAAAATTTTTATTTTTTAAATAAAAGTAATATTTTAAACGAAAAAACCGATGAAAAATTTATTAAATTTTGCATTAGTAAACTTTTTACTTATTTAAAAGTACTTAATTAAATTCGGAGACATTTAATGGCTGATAAATAATAAAGTTTTCCAAACTATAAAGTTATAAAAAAAATGTTGCAGATTCATTTTGGTTAGCATCACGTGACGAATTTTCTACTTGGAAACGGAAATATTGTTTGGAATACTTTGTTATCCATCACACTAACCATTTAAAGTCTCTTACTTCACAGGACAGATGTCTGTGGTGTTCATCTTCCTGTCTTGAATGTCGTCGACTTTGACATATGACTGTCGCCATATTTCCACTTGACATAATCTAGAATAGGTTAAAGAGTATTTTAGTGCATCAATCTGAAAGCTCTCGAGTAAAATTCGGTTAAGAACGAAGAAACTTTGAAAAATTTATATGTAGAAGAAATTTGATAATTTTGCAAGATTAGAAGCGAGTTTAGTTGATAGATAATTGTTCTCTGAAGTTAGAATTTTGTAATCTTTGTTATTTGAAGAGTATAAAATTTATAAGAATGAAAGATTTCCTATTTTTAAGCGGATAAATTACATTAATAAATTGTTATTTCAGAACCAAGATACTTCTTAAATGTGTTCCGATCTTAACTGGATTATTAATAACGTTTAGATAATGTTAATAATTGGATTCTTAATAATGTATAGAAAACCGATTCTTGATAAAGTACAGAATAATAGTTTAATAATGTTTAGATGCTTTAAGTGGATCTTAATTATATCAAGAAAACTAGATTTAAATAATACTTAGAAGATTGAGTTTTAATAGTAGATTACTATATATCTCAATAAGAGCTTAGTAATGTTTTAAAAATTACTAATTTAAGTTTTTCTAATATTTAGGAGGGAGAAAAATAGTCCAACTCTTCTCAATTGTCTATTTAGTTTACTGTTCAAGAAAAATAACATTATCTCACTAAATATGCATAGAAAAAAAAATTCTTATATAACGAGCAGAAAAAATTAAAGATTTTTAAAAGATTCATTATGTAAATACATCCGAATTTATTTCAATTTATTAATTTACATATAAACTACATTATTAATAATTTGTCTCGTGAATTTGTAGTCATTTATATAAATAATAAATATCTGAAAGTCATATATTATTTAATAGAGTGATTGTTCTGGAGAAATTTGCTAAATCAATAAAATTTATCCATTTGGTCTCAGTTTTTGTACTAAAAGTCGAATTTATTTATCAAATTTAATTGCATATTCTCAAGTTGTTTATTATCCTTTTAAAATGGCTCAGCGAATAGGATTAATCATTATAAGCAAATATAGATTAATCGGAATGCACGAACTTTCCCCCAAAAGTTCTGGAAAATTTCCATAATTGATGATAATCAAATTGTCAAAAATCTTAATTTAAGTTAATTAAATTAAAAGAAAATGATAAAAATCCAATCTGGAAAAGCTAAAATCAAGATTGACTAGTGGATTACGATAGAGCGAAAATGTAGTAAATATCCAGAGGCGCTTTATGTATTTGTTAAGATGAAGTTAATAAAAACTTCTGATGCTTCTCATTCTTTCCTATATCTCTCCAGAGAATTTTTTCTCAACGACTTTCTGTCATTCAGTATCATTGAGTTATTTTCAAGCTGGTTTTAGAGATATGATATGGAAAATATTTTTTATTTTATTTTACCAGATAAAAGTTTTATATAAAATCTACAAATTACGATAAAATAAAGCTCAAAGGTATGAAATTTTTATCATTTTGAGGAAGTCTTTTGAACTCTTTTTTTTATTTAAACAAAATATAAGAGTTTTTTTTTATTATTTAACTATTAAAATAGATAAGAATATTTATTTGAATAAATTTTTATTTATGTAATTTATAAATAAGAATGTGTTGCAATGATATCAAAGATAAATAACAGTCTTTACTTTATATCCAAATTAATATATAATCTATGTAAATTTATGATAAATAAATATTGTTAAAGAATTATAAATATTAATTATAAATTAACATTTATAGTTCTTCTAATGAATCGTCTGAATTATAATTTTAGAAATTTTCAAATTCTGAACTTATATTCATATAAAACTCGTATATAAAAATTTTCCTTATAATATATTCATTAAGTGAGCAATGACTTGAAATGAAGATGATCGAATTTTTTCAATATAAGAGTTTTGAAGTTTCTAAGCAACTATATGAGAATGAATTTTAAGTTTTTGTAATCCTAGCAACAGAGATTTTATTACTTTTTCAAAAACAATTTAATTTTCTCTCTTTTACAGTATAAAAATATGAGATTTGATGATACCATTTTATTTAAACTTTGATGTTCTTTAAACGATCATTTTATACGATAAAAATATAGTGGATCGATACAATATCAATTTTTTAATTTTAAACGTTTAAATCTATTAAGTTTTAATAAACTACAACGGCTAAATTCTCTTTGAAATATGCGATATAAACATTTATCATCATCAAATTTTATCTCTGTTATATTTATCCGGCATGCGTTATCCATCAAACATTATGGAGATCCGTATATTTATTTACTTTGTCGAAGTTACATAAATCACTATGCTTTTGTGTAATATTTTACTTAGAACAAATATTACGTAGAAGAATAATTTATTAATTACGAAAGAGAATATGTATCGATGCATAAACAATTTATTAAAATTGTTCCTATAGTTATAGTGAAGTAGTTGATAAAAGATGAAATAACGAATTAGACATAAAGGGATTTAAACGTATTTATGATCCATCGAACTTTTATCCACGTCTCCCTTAATAATAATATCTTGGAACCTTCCGAGTCTAAATCAATTGAGGAACTGAATAAATGTCAAAATTTCGTCAATATTGTCGATCGTTTTAAAGAAATTTCCGATTACGAAACGTGATTATCATTTTTATACCATCGCGGCGATATTAGATGAGATATAAAATTGTAAAAGTGGGGAGTAAATGCTTGAACAATGATACATTCCATCAGTCATATAGGATAACTGTCTCAAACTTATGCACTTTGATGCGCCTCAAGAACCCGATTTACTGTCGGCGCATGCGTATTAAACTTTGTGGAGGTTAGTGCAAAGCAGAACTCTAGGAAACAGCGTCTGACACAGGCTGTTGGTCTGTGAAACTGAAGACGAACGGGGAGCGAATGCATCGAATGATCTCTTGCTTGTAGTTTGCCCCTGTAAATGAGTCTTCTCTTCGCAGCTTGATTGTCTCCAGAGAAAGCATCACAAGCATGAATAGGAGTTTTCTTCAGATTCGATCACATTGGATTATATTGTGAGTGAAAAAAAATAATTATAGATGGTGTAAATAGTTCACGTATATGGAATAGGAATTCGAGCGTGTAGGAATTATTGATGATATCAAAAATGATATATAGGTATATGTATTACATCAAAGCTGGGCATACGGTGAAAGTTAAAGGTGAGGCAAACCTATTTTTTAATCATTTTTTTTACTAGTTTCTAATATAATAAAATACCGATAGAAATTTGTGTTTAAGTATAATATAAAAGGTTTCTATAATTTTCGATGGTTAACAAATCTTTTCTTTCTTAGATAATATAAGTAAGTTTTCGAGATTGATCGCGATACCTGAACAGGTGATAACCGTTGAAACTCGATAAAGTTAATATCATCTCTTATAGTTGATTCTGCTGGATGACATTTATAACGAGAAAAATTGCTTTATAGTTAGACTAATTTTTTTCTTCCTCTAATAAGAAAATTGTCAGAATTAGTCACTATAGAAAAATAGCAATCGTTCAAGAATTTTCTTAATAGTTAAAATATTTGATTAATCGTGATAAACATATTGACAAAAGTAATCAAACATATCAAAAATTGTTTGAATTCGTTATCAAAATTTAACTTGTGAACATTTTACCTTTATTATTTATTGCGGTAAAAGAAATTAAAAAAAAAGAAAAATTATTTAAAGAATAGGTAGTTTATGTTTGAATAAACATTTATTATTAATAAAAATATTAAATTTCTTATTAAAAATTTATGTTGAGGAAATAATTTTTGTCAAACTGTTAACAAGAAAGACATTATTTGTAAAAATAAACGAGAAATGGAATATTAAAATATAGCTTAAAATATATATTTTTTCAAAACAGACTCGGGACGCGAACCCGGGTCCTCCTGCGTGGCACGCCAATGCGTTACCACTCGGCATCCGGCCGCCAAAAAAAATGGTTCTATATAGAGTTTGCACCCATGGTTTGTACACAGAGGTTTAACCAAACCAAACATCAAACGAACTACGAACGAAAACGGACGGAATCAATCTATCTCAGCTTTCCCAACTCGCCAATCTCAAATAGCACGACCTACGTTGATCACCATAGACTCTGTTGATGTATTAAATACGTGATTATATAAATATCGATTTTCATAAAATTTATTGATTAATTTCATTAAATAACGATATTTTAAAATAATTTTAACTCTTTGTTTGAATGCCATTATTTATGGAATTTTAAAAAGATTTACCGTATATTATTCATTTATGTCACTTACATTAAGCATTTAATCAGTATCATTCGTAGCATGTTCAAAAGTAATAACTTTAAATTACTTTACGACATCTTATAGAAAAGTATAAAGAAATTATAAATGTTGGCCGGATAGCCGCGTGGTAAAGCTGTTGCTTTTTTTGCATATCTTACGCCCCCTTTCCAATCAAGGAGATTACTAAGGAGACGGGGCCAGTTCCAACCACGGGCTGCACCACACCCGTGGAAGGGGGCCGGATGGTGAAGGACGGGGATCATCGGGTCGGGCCCAATACCCCGAAAAAATCCGGGACCAGACTCGGGACGCGAATCCGGGTCCTCCTGCGTGGCACCACAATCCGACCGCCAAAGCTGATGCTTACCATCCTAAAGACAGGGTTTAAAATCGGGTCCCACACCTCCAATTTTTCAGGAGAGGTCCAGATCAGACGGTGGAACCCTATCCTTTAACCTTCCGATTGACCCCATCATGGGTGTTGGCCAGCCTATGAGTCGGCCGAATGGCCGCGTGGTAAAGCTTTGGCTTACAACCCTAGAGGATCCGGATTCAAATCCGGGTCCCACACCTCCAGTTTTTCAAGTGGGGTCCGGGCCTGGTCTGTTGAATTCCATTTTTCAACCATCCGGTTGACCCATCATGGTGTTGGCCAGCCTGTGATGGGCTCTACAAATGGCCGCCGCCAGATAAATTACAGTAAACTTCCATAACGCGAATTCGTATAATGCTACGAAAAAATTGCGGCTAGTTTCATACAACGCTATAAACAGTCTCGTATAATGCGTAGAATAAATTATTTTAACGTTACTTATCAGTTACTTATAATATTTCTTGATTATAACAAAAACCAAACGATGTTTATTTTATTTCCATGACAACTCTACAACTCTAACGACTTTTCCATCGGGTTATACGAATCGGCGTTTTCGGAGTCCGTGTTATACGGATCTATTTATATATAATAATAATAAAATTTAATTATCCTATCCTATATTCTGTTTAATTTTTCCTTTAAAAGAAATTTGCTTTAAAACAAGTTAATTAACACTATGCACACAATAAAATCATATTTGAAATAACGCACATCTCGTTAACAATATGCGATCAGTGCTGGAACCATAAATCATTGGCTGAAATTCAAAGACAAATTTAAATTTTCATAAAATCGTCTGATAATGCATATCTCGTATAACGCGATTTCCTATGACGCGGAACGTATCCTCCGCGTTGAACGGGAGTCCACTATATATATCACTTGTGCCATATGGCGGCTTAACTAACCTAACTTAACCTTGTTCGACTTGATTGGCCGCATGGAAACGTTTCGGTATCCACTCTGGAGGACCCGGATTCGAATCTAGCGTCCCACCCCATGAAAATATTTATCAGGGGGTCGGTACCCGTCCTTACAATCCGGATGACTCCTCTGCAAGGATGGGCAGCCTGTGGAAGTGCTTGTTACGCCCAGTCACATAGTATTTCTAGAGAATGGAATGTGGCGTCATCTTTGGTCAAAAAAACCTAATCTTATTTGTATGTTATTTTTTGTAACGTTATCATAGATTAATGTATTATTTGTATTGTTTTACTTGATCCATTAGTCCTAAAAATAATTTAGCCAGATATCAATATTAGTTGTTAAATTTTCACATTATTTTTAACATTTCTATTTAAATTATTTAAAATTTTATACGTTTTAGGTTGATGTCTAATGATATCTCTAGCTCTGAATTGTTCCAGCATTCTCTATGTTTCTGTCTTACTGCTTTTTTGATATTCTCTTTTCTTGTTATAATATATATATAATCTTTCGTGGTTTCTTGTTAGATGATACTTCTTAAAGGTTTCCCTTTTGTTTTTAAATTAATGTAATTTCATCATCCCATTTTCTAATTTGCTTTTTTTTCTTCTCCATTTTCCATTCTTTTCCCATACTTCTGAGGCTGCATTGTTTAGGGCATCCTATAGAATCTTCCATTCTTCTTCCACATTATCACTTGCTTCCATTGCATTAATCTTATTATCAGCTCTTCTATCATATAACCACTGAATGCTGGGAATTTCTGAGGAGACATCTTGAAAAGTAGTCTTCATGGTTTTGTTCATTTTTTTAACTTTTCAATCATTTGAATGGGAATCTTAAAGTTGAGACTAAAAGATGATGATCTGTTTCATTTCATATCCATAGAATACTTTAACATCAATGCCATATTTTGAGAGTTTTTCATTCGTAATTATATAATCAATAGACAGCTTCAGCAAAACGTTGACGCGACGTGAACGCGAAGAAGAATGACATCATTGAGTTCACGTTCCACGCGTAGGTTTGTAGAAGAAATCTGCTTCAGCAAGTCGTTACTTCTCCAGATATTATCACATTTGTATATCATTTCGTTTAATACGCTTGCGCAGAACACGAACATCCGGGTCCGTGGCTGGTTGATTCGTTTTCTCTGTTTTATCAAAACCACTTCGATAGTAACTAGAAAAATATTTAGATTAAATAAAAATGAAACAAAGCTTTTCCACTTAGTGTAAGGCATCCAGAAATCATACCTAAAATATGGTATAAAAGTAGGTGTTCAAGTTAAGATTTTTAACGTTTTTAACACAAAATTTAATTATCATATCATAGATACAAGTCTAAGGAACGTGCATACAAAAATATATGGCATTATATTTAGTCGTTTAGTCATTATAAATATAGGTAATCACCAACGTGAACCTTCCTGCCTAAGCGTCGAATTTGTCATTATCGACGTGTAGAAAGCGAACGAATGATGTTAATATAGAATATTTCCTTAACTCACGTTTCGACGTAAAGAACTCATTAGCGACGATTCGAAATGACGCCATGATTTCGTCATTCTAGCGTTCTACGTCATTCTCGTCTGCACGTTTGTGTTGCTGAAACTCTCTTCTCCATTATTGCCTATACAACATTTTATAAATTTAATAAAATTATTTTGATAATATTATTAAATTTACTTTGTAATTGATTATAAAAATTTAGAAATTTGTGCTCGAAATGAAGGAAAGGAAGATGAATTCCTTTCCTTCATTTGGGCCGTAGATTTCTAAAATTATAAAATGGTTTTGAAGTAACTTCATCCGAACCTGGATTATTCTTTCATTGCGAAAAGTATAAGTTTCTATATTTTCTTTAAGTGAATTATGTATCATTAAAATTATTCTACTTATTGCCCTTCCTCTCTATTGACTCCAGAATATACCATTTAGCATTAGCATTATTCAGTCTGCACCATCGTGAAAGTAGGAGTTGGCATTTGGTCAACAGAGGTTATAGGTTGCGTTTCTTTTTCAAAATATTCATTTATAATTCATATTAAATAAAATTGAATTTTTAAAAATAATATAATTTAAGTGGTTTGTTTACAGAAGAAATTACGTTTTAACTTTTTATCGTATTTATGATAAAAGTTTTTTTAAGAATAATTTTTCTTGAAATATAATTTAGCGCTCGAGAGATGCAATTTTTCTTGCTTTATTTTTTAAAATAATGTTACGAAACTTGTTTATGTAACTATTTACTTTTATAGATAATCGAATTTTTTCATATAATAACATTTTCTTTCTAAAAATCGAAAAGCAGTGATCGAAATAGATTTTCTGTAGGCACACACTATATTGATATATAAATATCCCATAATACAGTATTGTACCTGTATATATATATATTTTATTTCTTTAAAATATTTTAAAATCTATTTTGTAAAATAAGAAAATTAAAACAAAGATTAAAAAACTTAACTGAGATATCTTTACAGTTATTAAATAACATATCAAAGAATTTTTGTTTTAATATTTTTTCCGGTTAATTTAATTTTTATATATTTTCTTTATAAAGTAATTATCCCTCGTTTAGTGAGCCATAATGAATAATCGCCAAAGAGATTTTTGTTGCCAAAGTGCTTTTGTCTCGTTAGTTTTCCTTGGAACGTTTCCCAAGTTGTGTAGAGAGTTAGTGCAGAATAGTAAATCACCTCATGGTAACGGCTATAAAGCGAATTTCTTTTGTTTGATTTGTATGAAAAGGGCGTTTACCGAACCATATTTCAACCCATAGCTGATAAAGTTAATTAGATATTGAACCATATTCAGAGGGAAAAAAAGACCCACACACACGCGTTATATCGTGAGCGAGATTCTGATGCGAGTTTTAGCAACACATTTTTGCTTTAAAACACTTATCACAGTAATATTTTACATTCCGGTAACTTGTGCTTTCATAATTGATATTCAGTTTTTGTCTCTACCTTGATAAAAATGAAATTTATCTGGTCGATTTTATGCTTGGTTTAACGCTAGCCACGATAGAGTATCCTTTCTGAAATTTCATTAAAATTGAGCCATTTATATTTAAGTTATTGTTATTATTTTCCGAGCTACAGCGAATTATGAGTTTCCGAAGATTTATTTAAGAAATGATAAAATTTTATGAGATGTTATCAGTTTAAATCTATTAATTTATTCTGAAAACCTCTTAATTTTTCAAACAAAAAAAAAAAAAACATAAACCGATAAGAAATTTAAACGAGTATAAATTATTTAATCGATGGCAAATATAAGAAAAATAATGCTATTTAAATCTCAAAAAATAAAACGATTCAAACTTTAATTAATTATGCAAATTATCTGAAATCTAGATAATCAGAATAAATTTGTATATACAGTACTCTACTTCATTCGTATAGTCGATTTAGAAGTTCATAATGTGCAGATTATTTTAGAATATCAAAACAAAAGGCAAGAAAAGCCGTCTACATACGAATGATCAATAGATAAATGTCAAGATTGAATAGGAAGAATAAAGAAAGAAAAAAACAAAATATCTATGCGTAAATGGCTGCTTTAGTACTAGCTTAATTAAAGTAGAGAGAGTATAACAATTCACTTCGACGTCTATCCTTTATTTAACATTGCGGAAATAATAATGGCTGAGTTAAATGGATAGTTTAAGAGCACAATAATGCCTCTCTGTAGGAAATGCTTGCTTTTATTTAGCGCTTCATTTCTATTCAGAATAAAATGTATTAACCGGAAAAAAGAAGTTGTGATGTTTTTGTTTATATCCTTCCCATAATTTCGTTATGCTTTACTTAACAGTAGCCATTAGTGTTTTACTACAAAGTGCAGAAACTTTATAGACAAAATTATCTCAATAACAGATTTTTTTAAAATAATTTTCGAGTACTATACCTTCTTAATTCTTAAAAAGCACAAGCTTACGCTATTTAGAATTATTAAACGAAAGTATATTATTAATATTAGTATAAGGACTTATACAAGTTATAGTTATTTGTTAAATTATACTTTCGTTTAATTAATAACAGAATGAAAATTTTGTAAAATTAATTACAAATTGCGTAATTTGAAAACTGTTTTGGTAAGGTTTACATTCCATTTTAATTATGAATTATATAATTAAAGTATAAAATATACACATTTCATTCGATGTAATTTATTTAAAGATCATTAAAACTTCAATTATAATAATATATTAGGAATTACGCAGATGTAACCAATCAGCGTTAGTCTAATTCAAAATTTAAGAAACACAATACAATGCTATGTTAACGATCGTCGATTGGCTATTAAAAAAATTTAAATACAGTGATTGGATAATCAATAACAAAACAATATTTTTAATAAAAATGCTTTATTACGTTAAAACTAGTTGAATTTATAAAAGTGGTTGCTTCTCAGGTAGAAAAAAAAATCATTTTAATAAAAAAAAATCGGTTTAAAAATAATTATCTTATTTGTTCGTGCTAGAGAGTTAAGCAGATGAGTTAACTTTTAGATAGATGATGCGATATCTTGATGTTCTTAGAGGTTTCATTTTATCACCCAAGGCTGCACCGGTTGTCGTAGCAACCAGTGGATAACCATTAATTGGTGACAAATTACTTGTAGCCAAAATGTTAATAGTTGATTTGCAAGATTTTGCGAAAAAATATATATGACAACCTCGTATTAAAAATAAAATAAATTGTTTCTTCGGGCCATAATTAATGTGATAGAAGTTCTTCAAAATAATTTATTTTTCTGTAATTCAGCACAAGTTAACATTTTTTTAAATAGTTTCGGAAAAACGTGGACGATTTTAAAAATAGGCAAAAAAATAATAATAATAATTTACATATTGATAATATGTAAATCATATTTTGCCATCGGTCTGATTCTGGTTTTCTGCAAGTCTTTAAAGTAAATTTATATCGTCACGGAGCGTTAAATATTAACCCTACAATCACAACTGTATAATTAGATTTAAAAAATGAAGAGTTTTTTATGGATTGATTCCCTCAAAATTAAATTTTCGGCTAACTAATTTTATCTGAATATAAGATAAACTTACGTATTGGAAATCCAACTCTCTGTCGATAGCATTGAAGAAGCTGTGCAAGCGGAAAATGATGCGTGGATGAAATATGAGGACATATGGCGTCTGTTGTCAATGGAAGCACACGACTGACTACTTTTTCTTTCTTTTTTTCTCTTCCTTTAGTTCTTTAAGAAAGAATATGCTTCTGAAGTTAACTTAAGCGTAAAATATAAAAACTGGTTTGAAGAGTTGCAAAATGCGGATTCGCTTGTTCTTCAGATGTGCGTGATCTTTTCAATTTTTTTTTTTTTTTTTTTGCTTTTTTTTATCTAGACAATAATAATAATAGAATCCATCTTTTCTGCTGAGTTGTACGATGTCGTGGAACAGAATATAAAATTTTATATATTATCTGTTCGTCATCGATATGGATGTATAATGTAGAAATATTTAAGAATTTTTCGGAATTAATTAAAATCATATGAAAGGGTATATGAAATAATTTTTTATTTAAATAATTATAAATATTATATTAAAATATTTTGTTTTCCATAATCAGTTTCATCATGGTCTATAAATATATATTTATAGACCATGGTTTCATTCAAAAAATATAAAAAATTTAAAGTATTTTTAGAAATAATAATGCGTACATTAACTATATAATAATAATTATATATTATTAAATTGCCGTAAAATAATTTAAAATATGAGAGTTATTTTCAGTTTACGTTCATGCGGTAAGGAATCTGTGTTTAAAAATCGATATATGATGATAATTTTATGTAATGTTGAAATTACTATTAATAAATCAAATTATTCGTATTATAAAATTGAAATTATTAATTTCGCATTATTTACGTAATTAATTCATGATTTTTCGAAATTTCAAAAAATTGTATTACCAACCTTCTCCACTTGAGGACCGACGTAAAATAGCATTCGTTTACGTCAGACAAAATATCAAACGATAGCGGAAAAATATACGTCATCACAGGTTAACCAATCGGATGAAAGAGAGGAATGACTTATTCCGGTTTGTTAGTAAACAGACGACAGAATGGAGAATCGCGAGGAAATTACAAATTTTACAAGTTTTTATGGATTTTTAACATATTTTTTGTGTTAATTAAACAAACTCAAGCATGTTTAACTTGCTTGAATATTTTTTAACCCCGGATTGCTGTTAACAATCTGTGTTTGATACCTTTAGGCCTAACTGTAGCATTGACAAGTTCAACAAAAGGTAAAGAAAAAAAAGTATTTTATTTGTGTGGTTATAATTCATTCCTCTTGTTAATATTAATTTCTTAAATTATTCCTATATAAAAACAAAACAAGATATTAAACCTGTCTACTTACTGAAAAAGAATACACATTTAAATGATATAATTTAACCAGTCATAGTCATATTGAAGAAAGGCTAAAGTTGAGATTAATGATATTTAAAATAATAAATTTTCACTATAAAATTCTTAAATAAGTTTCATGGAAATTTATAATCTAATAGTGAAACAGTAAAATAAGCACTCTTTATAAAATAGTAATTATATAAGACTATATTACATCAGAAACAGTTGTATAAATGTTTACATTATGTATTAAAATATGAAAAAATGAAAGCAAAAATATAAAAAAATCTATATTTTGCAGTTATTTTCTCTCATATAAACATTTTATAAATTTAAAATAACTTATGATTTGTAATTGTGAGGCATAAATATTATTTTATGTAAACAATTACTATTTAGCCTGTTTTTGTCAACGTAAACATAACAAAAGTGCATGAATGTGCAATTCAAATGATATCAACATAACAAATCGTAAAACTTTTTATTGCTATTAATACAGCAATGCTAATATCTTTAGTCCTGCTATTAACATAATTTTTTCCAGCAAATATTTACATGTGGCAGAAGAAAACATACTAGGAATATCTTGCCTAATACTGATGATAAAGTATTTAGTATTGGTATTAATAGCAAACATTTTTTCCCCAATATCCTATCTGTGGCAGAAGAAAACATACTAGGAATATCTTGCCTAATACTGATGATAAAGTATTTAGTACTGGTATTAATAGCAAACATTTTTTCCCCAATATCCTATCTTTTTTTTCTGTAATAAATATATTATAATAAATATTTTTGCATTGGACAATGAAAAAAGTTAAGATTTTTGTCACTTTCATAGAAAAATTGAGAAAGATAGATAAAAAATAGGAGCTATTTAATTAAAGAAAGTATGTAATCAAAATAATATTGATAGAAAACTTGATTTATTATTCAGCACTATTAACTTTAGCCTTAATTAATAAAACCGAAAAAAAAATATTTTTTTTATTATAAATTTATTTTTGGAAACAAACTACAACTGTTGACAGCAAAGGTAAAAATGTCAAGAAAGTTTTAATAAAGGTGTAAAAATTAAATAATAACAAAAATAAACAAAAGCAAAAATTTTAAACATTAAAGCTAACATGAGGCTAGTAATAGAAGCAAAATAAGTCAAAGTTTTTCCTATTGGTCAAATTGGATGCAATGTGTTTTTTTTGCCATTTTGCTTATTTATTTATTTTTAAATCGTACTTTTACGACTTTCAGGCAGTTTTCAGTTGAATAAAATCGAGCCAACGAACGGTATAAAGTTTAATAAACGATAATGATGATGATGATGATAGTTTTATAACGGGCTTGAGGTTGCATGGGAGATGGTACAGGTTGAGTTGGAGAAGCAAAAGTTAGAGCAGTGAGCATAGTTACAGCCTGTATATGCTGGCTATTGACATTGGATCTATCAATGGACGAGTAACGTTAAAAAGCCTGTGTTATTCAAATGGTAAAGCGTAAAAGAGCTGGTTCGTGCTCTGGACATGAAGAAAATCGTTCGGAAGATGGGTAAGATTTGGTTTTCTAAACGCGGTTTTGTTGGTCGTCGCACTCTTCGTCAACCGCCATATTCGCCGCGATAGTAGTTGCATCTCTGCTATACTTTTACTCGTTTCACTTCATGCTAACTACTAAAGCGTACGCATTTCGATTACTAAACGTTTTTTTGTGTTTATTAGTCTTTTATTTTTTACCATTTAAATCTCCTCAGAAACTTTTTATTAGTAGTGTTTCCTTTTTAACGTTTTCGTGGCAGCCATCTTTGTCATTTTGCAATTTGTTAGCGATCGTTTAGAATTTTCTTATATTTAACATTTTTATTTTAGTTTTGTTAAGCAGTTTTTCAACATGTTATTGACTCTTTCTTTTATTTGATTGACCGATTTTCTTCTAGCATCATGACATCCGATACTCGTGGTAATGATGATGTTAAGGTCAATAGCGAATCCAATCAAGCTGTACAAGAACTGTCGAGTAGTCAGTGTGTGAGTAATACTCGTAGTAGAACACAGAATAGTACAAGAATCACAAATACAGTGCAAAATACAGATAATAGTAAAGAGGAGAGTGGAATTTCACCCGACAAAATCAGTAGAAGTTGTGCTTTGGGCCAGAGAACTAGCAATAGAATATCTAAAAGACCAAAAAGAGATTCTAGCCCTCCTGCTACACAAACACAACTAGCAACTAAAAAAAATGGTGAGTTTAATTAATCTCCTTGTATTTAACAATAGAACTTGATAATTGATTGATTTACAGCCTATACTTCTGTTGAATAATAAATTGTATTCCTTAATTTAATCAGGAAAATAATTTTAGATGTTTGGTTTAACTAGCATAACTATAAATTTAATTTAATTATATAGTTTATTGTAATTACTGTTTTACTTTTGTAGCATTTTAATAATATCTCAACAAATTTTGTATTATTAAGTGATAAATTTATTGCTCTAAACATTATTTTAATC
This sequence comes from Olivierus martensii, assembly GCA_000484575.1. Lineage (NCBI taxonomy): Eukaryota > Metazoa > Arthropoda > Arachnida > Scorpiones > Buthidae > Olivierus > Olivierus martensii. Next base: position 27,268 of record AYEL01091672.1, on the reverse strand, counting down.
ATAAAAAATATGTGCATTATTTTATAGAATTGTATTCACATGAATAAATTTATGGCATTAAACTGTGTTAAATTACTTAATATTAAAAAGTAACATTTAACTGTTGAATTATGTTATTTTTTCCATGTTTTTTTATAGTTGTCTGAATAATAATATAGTAAGATCTGAAGGTTTTAAGCATTTTATAGGAGTATTGTCTTCTAAAATTTTACTTCTCTTATTTCTTTTAGTTAGCAAAAATTAAGATTGTTTTTAATAATACTTTAAATTTTCTATTAATTTGATAATCATTTGAATTGTATAGGGCAATAATGTATAATTCTCGAGTTCTGTAGTATCTTAGATTCTGTGAATTCTTTGTTATTATGTAGTTGAAGGCGTTCAATGTATTTAAGATGAGAAACTGAAATATCTTGCTTGATATATCAAATTTTTTATATCTGAATTTTAATTAAATATAAAAACATTATATATCTTGTTTATATATCATTATGTAATCTAATTGAATTTGGTTAAACATTATAGTTTTGAAAAATAATTTAAATTGTTATAAATTAGTATTAAGATTGAAAAAAGCTGAAAAGTGTTTTAGTTTTATGCTAGCTCACATAATTTAATGAAGGATCTTTTAAACATGTCAAAATTCTTAATTTTGTATTTAGAGAAATTTATATTGTGATTTTTAAAGTTAATTTCTAATCAACTGTAACATATATAAATTTTCAAAAAATAATTTTGTTTAAAATTAATCTATATAAAAAGACTTTAGAAGAACAATTTAATGCATCATTTATCATATGAATAAAGCTTTAAAAATAGAAAAATCAATACTAATAATTTAACATTTTGATCTCATTCTTAATGTGAATGTGATATAACCTCATTTTAAAACTTACATAATTTGATCCTAGGTATAATTAATTTTGTATTAATATTTTTAATTATAGATTGCTTAAAATTTTATATTTGATATATAGAATCATAATTGATTTTAAACAATAGAAAGAATTAAAAATATGATAGTAATCTTGCTTTTTTCAAGACTTTTCCACTGAAACTTTTAATCTCCAATATGATTAACAATTAGAATTGCCAAAAGCATTAGCTATTTGTTAATTTCACTTGTGAAAAAGCTTTTGCATGTTTTGGTATATCTATTTTGACTATACTGTTACAGAAATTGATCAAAAACTTTTTGATCTCATTCCTAATGTGAATGTAATATAATCTCATTTTAAAACTTAGATAATTTGAATCTATACATGTTTAATTTTGTATTAATACTATGACTTATACATTATTTAAATTTTTTAATTTACAAATAAATATGAAATACATTAGTAAAGAATTGTGAAGTATTACACATTTAATATTTTTATATTTATTATTAATGTGACTATACAGAAAAAACACAAAAGTTTAAAACAGCCTATCAGCAAGTAACACTTTTAATAGAGTATAACGTTTTTGGACCTAAGACTGGTCCCTCTTCAGTACATTTCTACTCTAAGTACAAAATCTTTATCAGAATAAATATTAGAACAAGAACAATATTTGAAAAAACTTCAGTTACTTTCCCAATATCCTATCTTTTTTTCTGTAATAAAAAAGATAGGATATTGGTCTTAGGTCCAAAAACATTATACTCTATTAAAAGTGTTATTTGTTGATAGGCTGTTTAAACTTTTGTTTTTTTTTCTATGGATTCAATATGAAGCAAGTTGATTTCTACATATTTTGTGAATGTGATTATATTTTATCAGATCAAGCTATTAACATTTAAATATTGATTTTTATTTTATATGATTTATCAGAAACAAAAATATAAAACAATTTAAAATTTCATAAATAGAAAAATATTGTTTTTGCATTTATATATATATATATATAGTTTTTGACTTGCAATATGATTCCAATGACCACCAAATTATAAGTCAGAAATACATTATATGTATACTACATCTATCAATTTCCCATTACCATTATTCACTATAGAAGCAGTTCTCAAACTTTTCATAAATGTTTACGACCAAAATCAAAATTCAAAAATTTCAATACCACCAACAAAAGTATGTCTTGTGTACAAATAGGAAGTCAAGATTAAACACATATCACCAATCAAATCTCATGTGCCACAAGTGGTATGCATACTACTGGTTGAGAACTACTGCACTATAACAAATATAGCATCATAGTGCTTACAAGCATAAAATAAAAGGACTAAATATAAAAAAATGGCATAACATTAGGCAGAAAAAATTCATTATTACAGAAAAGAAACATTTTTGACCACTGCCAACTGGGCAAAAATGTTTGACTTGTTGAGTGGTTGTAAACATTTCTGTAATAATGGATTTTTTTTCTTCCTAATGCTGTGCTGTTTCTTGTATTTTATAAGAGGCAGAATATCTACAACCATAAGGACTAGATACCAAATGGATGCTGCTGTATATCTGACAATCATTCATGGACTCATTTGCAAGTGAATTGCATTGATCAATCACAATGCTTATCAATTGCATCTTAGTTGTAAGTCAAAAACTATCTATATAATTAACTTTTATTTATACAGAAAATATTTCAAATTCTTCAGAAACTAAATAATTTAAATAAATTATAAAAACATGTATTTTATAAGAGGCAGGATATCTACAACCATAAGGACTAGATACCAAATGGATGCTGCTGTATATCTGACAATCATTCATGGACTCATTTGCAAGTGAATTGCATTGATCAATCACAATGCTTATCAATTGCATCTTAGTTGTAAGTCAAAAACTATCTATATAATTAACTTTTATTTATACAGAAAATATTTCAAATTCTTCAGAAACTAAATAATTTAAATAAATTATAAAAACAATCATTTTAGGATTTGTAGATTGCTAAATAAAATATAAATTATGTCAAATCCTTTTTATTAAGCATCATGCTGAGTTATATATCAGATGGCAGATATTTATTCTTAAATCAGAAACTTGTTTGATATTTAAAATTATATTTTCTTTATTAAAATTTTATATTTTTGTTGTTAGAATAAATAAAATAATTAAAGAATTTTCAAGGTTTGTTAATAATTATTTGGTTAATGGCAGAACCACAATTGTCCTGCCATTAGTCAAATTGTCCTTATATAATAATCAGTTGCAGTGATTGTAAAATTTAAAATTGCTTTTTTAAATTTTACAAATAATTAAAAAAACAGTATAAACAAAAATTATTGGGTAATCAATTAATTTTGATTTAGTTGATTATCCAATTATTTAGAATTAATTGATAACCCATTATCAGGATTTTATATTCTTAAAAAATACATTGTAAAATTAATTAGTAATTTTATTTTTTATAATTATAATGAATAAAATTTTTTCAATATTTTATAAAAATTCCAAATAGAATATAATTGAATTAATTAAGTCTGAATTAAAAAACAATAAAAAAGATTATTTTTCTCATTTGCAGTTAATTTAGATTTCTCTTTTTGAATATCTTGTTTCTTGGATAAAAATATGTATTTAGTAATGACTGTTTTAGTAATTTTTTATTAAATATTCATTTCAGAACCATATAATTTTCCTTTGTTGTTTAATTTATGAAAATAATTAAAATTTTTATATAATTGAATTCTGCAGAATTTTGATCTTAATAATAATAATAATGTTATATTGTCAAAGCAATTAGCATATAAATTATATTATTATTTAAAAACTTAATTATATGCAATATTGTTAGTTGTTAAGAATCTTAATTCAATCAGGCATGGATAATGTTTATTTTTTCAATAAGTTCTGTTATATAATTACTGTTAATATTTTCTATGATGACATATTTGAAAATTAATTGTTAAGAAAGATTATTAGTTCTAGATTCATATTAATTGCAGTCAATGCTAATTAAAGATACTGTTTAATTTTTAAATATTAAAAATTAAAAAGCTACCAATAAATAACTATATTTAAGATACAGGAGGTCCCAAACTTATGATTGTGATTATTTACAATGAAAATCCATACTTATGATAGCTACCATCAATGATTTGCAATAATTATTGCCATTTTGCCAGATGGCTGTATTGTCACCAAAATATGTTAAATCTTTACTATGCAGTATTCTTATTTAATTTTGGAATAAGATTTTTTTAAGTGTCAAGTCTCAACCCATTCAACCCCATCCTAAATGCATACAAGGATGGTATTTGGTTTCCTTGTTTCTGATATATTTTTATATCAGAAACAAGGAAATATTTAATAGTTTCATTGGATCTGGCCCAGTCATCAATTCACTTACTATAAACACTAATGGTTTGTATAGTTTATTGTTGGATTTAGAATGGATACAATTATGTAGTAGTCAGCCAATTATCGGAAAGTGGCATTAAAAAATAATTTCTTATATTAACTAGAAACTTGATTAGTTAAGTTGGATTAAGCTACTAATAGATATTTTTGGCAGTGGTCACTTTTAAAGCCCCCACAGATTGTCCAATATCTATAATGGATGGGATCAAGTAGAAGGTTGAAGGATGGATTTCAAAGGACTTGGATTCTTCAAGGTTGCAAATAGAAACTTGGGCACAAGAAAATAACTTAAACATTTCATCTTTGTTTTTACTTTGGGCTTGTTTTAGCTTTATCCATATAAAGTTTTAGTAAATACAGAATACACAATTTTTTCATTTTAAAGAATAAATAGCATTTATTCAACATTATTGTATGTTACTGCTATTTAAAATCACATTGAATATTCTGAATTCTGATATTTGGGGGAAAATAACATCCATTATAACACTATACTTATGGAAAATCGTGTTCCGAGTTATGACAAATTCGAACTACAACCAAAATTTTTTAATGCAACCCTATGATAAGCTAGTGATCTCCTGTATTGTAAATGATATTTATATTAATTTTTATCTAATAATTCCTTGTAATATATGACTATTAAAAGCTGAATGCTAATTATAATTAATTTAAATCTATAATTCTAGTTTCTTTAGTAAGTAATTTGAAAATAGTGTTTTGACTTTCTATAAATAATCATTTAGGCCAACTTGAAAATTAATTTTAATAACATTTGTTGTTTTTTTTAAAGTTATCATATATAAATCTTGAATTTTTATATTATATGGGGTTAGAATAAATTTTGCTTTCTTCATTTTTAAATAATTTAGCTTATTTTAAGGTAAGAACTATTTATTAAGTGAAAGAAGTTTATCAGTTAATTTCATTCATTAGTTATATTAGTATTTAATAAATATGATTATATTTAGAGAATGAATAATTAAATATAATTCTAAAACTTTGCATTAAAATAATACCTTTATCAGTTTCTAAACAAACTATACAACAAGATCAACTTAAAACAAGAAGAACTTGGGAATTATGGAGTGTTGAAGATAAAAATGCATTTTTTGAAGCCCTCTGTGAAGTAAGTAGATTTTATTTTAAGGCACTTATCATATCGAACAACAAGCTTTTGTATTCCGTCGTCATAGAAGTTTGCCGTCCGATTTGACAGCCACTGCAACATAGCTGTTTTGAGGCTATCGTCGTCATTGTGACACTAACCTCCAAGATGCTTCTTCAGTTGCAGAAACATGTGATAGTCACTGGGTGCTAGATCGGGGCTGTATGGAGGATGATCAAATTGTTTCCAGCCAAATGATGCGATGAGATCTTGAGTTCGATTGGCCGCATGTGGATGGGCATTGTCATGCAGCAAAATCATCCCTTTACTCAGCCTGCTGCGCCTTTTGTTTTAAATTGCATGGCACAGTTTTTTTAAGGTCTCACAATATGTTTCAGAATTTATTGTGTCACCACGAGGCAAAAAAATCAACAAGCAACACCCCCTTCCTGTCTCAAAACACGGTACAATGATTTTCCGGACTGAAATTGTCTGCTTAAACTTCACTTTCTTGGGCGATGTTGAATGCCGCCATTCCATGGATTGTTGTTTTGTTTCTGGTGTAACGTAGGCCACCCATGTTTCATTGCCTATGACAATTTGGCTTAAATAATCGTCACCTTCAGCATCATAACGCTCAAGAAAAGTCAAGACGCTGCCTAAACGTTTGTTTTTGTGCATCTCAGTCAACATTTTTGGTACCCAATGTGAGCACAATTTTCAATAGTTTAAGTGTTCGGTAACAATTTCGTAGATAACACTTCTTGAAACTTGAGGGAACTCCCCTGATAACGAAGAAATCGTGAAGCGTCTTTTCTCTGTCACTTTTTTATTGACTTTCTGCACCAAATCGTCAGTGATCACTGAGGGTCGCCCACTCCATTCCTCGTCATGAACATTCTTTTGGCCATCTTTGAAAGCTCTTACCCATTTGCGTACCATTCCATCACTCATAATGTTTTGTCCGTACACTTCACAAATCTGACAGTGCATTTCAACTGCTTTCACACCTTTAGCACCAAGAAAACGAATAACAGCACGCATTTCACAGTCAGAAGGATTCTCAAACGGCGGAGGCATTTTAAATACGCAAAAGCAAATAAGTAAACAATCAATTGTTGCCACAATGGCGTCTGTGGCTTGCCAACAGATGTAGGTACACAGTGCACATGCACAGGACACCGACCGCAGCACTGCAGCGGCAGAATTTCAAAACGGTACTTACTTAAAAAACATGCCTCGTATATTCGATCAATTGTTGCCACAATGGCGTCTGTGGCTTGCCAACAGATGTAGGTACACAGTGCACATTCACAGGACACCGACCGCAGCACTGCAGCGGCAGAATTTCAAAACAGTACTTACTTAAAAAACATGCCTCGTATATTCGTAATATAATATGTTAGCATATAGGAAAATAACGATAAATAATATAGTGCATAATAAAATAAAATAAAAAATAGGACAGGTCAAAGTTAACTTCCTCACATGTTTATCCTTTTACTTAATGATCTTTCGGTGTAACCTATATGTCCTTTGTTCATTCATATCATTCTCAGTGAAGGGAATTTCATAAACCCCCAGTATAGCACATGGATTCACTCTATCCTTATCATTACAGATCATATTAAAGAGTGTGTTTCTTCTATTAAATGTAACTCTGCATCCTGTAGTCTTATCTATTTTCTTCCTAAAATGAAGAGTGACATCATTTATGTCCACTGAGCATGTTTGTTGGTAATCTTTTTTTCCCATTCATAATTGAAACCAAATTTTGCTTAGAAATTTTATGCTAGAGACATAAAATAGTTTTGTCATTGTATTCATGTTTAATCACTTGGGATGTATCCACTTTAGCTCTTCATTTATACTAGCTTATGAGGAGCAGTGTATTTTTATCTTTCCCAAAAGAGCCCGAAAGGCCACCATTTTATAAAATGCTAAAAATGCAGAACAGTTGGAAGCACAGCTCCCGAGCTTTGGTGAATTTATAAGATGCAACTATAGAAATATTAACAACTTTAAAACAAGCACTTTATAGCAGTAAACTCAATAGATATTTTTTATTTTACTTTTGTGAAGTACTTTTGTCTATATACCATCCTCAGTGCTATATGTTAACATACAGAAGTATTTGAAAGATTGTTCAAATATTGTTATCAGTTTCAAAAGATCAATTTTAATAAACAAACATAATGTTAAATTCAGAATTACATTAAAATAATAATGTTATTTTTTTAGCTAAATTATATCAAATTATCATTAAATTACTATTATAGATCTAAAATATTATAATTAATTGATCATTTTTATTTATTTTAAATTTACACTTATGGCAATTTTATTATAATTTATTTATACAATGGTGCCTCGCAATTCAACACTAATCCTTTGCCAAAGTAATATCGAATTGAGAAACTGTCGAATTCCGGGACAATATTTCCCATATAAGACTATGGAAAATAGATTAATTCATTGTTGGACTCCTCTTGCAATTCGACACTAACCGTCGCCGAAGTAATGTCGAATTGAGAAACTGTCGAATTGCGGGAACACTATTTCCCATATAAGACTATGTAAAATAGATTAATTCGTTATCGGTCTATTTCCCATATAAGACTATGTAAAATAGATTAATTCATTATCAGTCCCATCCTCCATATTAGGACCTATGTAAAATAGATTAATTCATTATCGGTCCCATCCCACTCCCCTAACGAGTGAAGTGAGAGAGAGACACTATATTATTTACTTTATTATGTGTGTTTTACTATTGTATAACACGCTAAATTACAAAATGCACTATTTTATACAAAACCCATAATTTTATTAGCTGTTGGATGTTGGAATGAATTCTTCCAGCAGACACTGTAGCACCCATAATCATCTCTCTCTGTGTTGCAAAACGTTACCACAGTTGTCCTATGAATGCCATATTTGAGTTATATTTTAATTGTTCTACTTTCTGCACTTTATCTAAATTTTTTTCTGTCTCTTTGCTCAATCAAGTGTTCTTTTTGGAATTATTCTCTGGTCAGTTCTCTTTGAACACATCTTTACATTTCACTCAAAAAATAAAATTACAAATTTTTTACTTTCTGAAAAATGAAGAATTGAAAATTAACATAAACAACACTGGCAAACACCAAAGTAGCCCTAAAAGAGCTGACAAATAGCAAATGATATCACACAATTCCATGCATGTGCATGCGCCAACCCGCAAAATTCAAATGTCGAATTGTGAGGCACCACTGTACCATAATTCCACACATTAGATACATTTTCAGGTTGTTTTTCGTTAATTACCCTTAAATATTTATCTCTTTTTAAAATTTCTATCTTTTCAGCTAAAAATTTATTCTCATCTTTGTTGACTTTTGTTACTACTACTGATTCTTCCCATCTAATGTCTATACTGGATTCATAGAAGTTTTTAGCTAATACAGTTTTCATATGTCTGATCTTAATGTCATACTTGTATTCCTTAATTCTGTCTTCCAAGCATCTTTCCATCACACCTATATAAAATTCTTTTTCTTTGATGTCATTGGAGTCCACTGGGATTTGGTACACTCCAGATTTGCTTTTTTCTTGTTTTCTATCTTTGTCATTTCTTAATAACTCAAAGATTGTTGGCTCTTGTTTTAATTACTGATTTCTTCGTGGTCTTCTTTGCATACTTTCTAGCAGTTCTGTATTTCATTTAAATGGTAGGGGACAGAAGTTATTTGTTCTTTTAATAAGCTATCCCTTTCATTCTTTTTGTTCTGTTCTGCTTGCCTAAGTTCATGTTAGCTCTTTTCTTTATTATTTTGTTTTATTATTTCTTTATAAATTGTTGTGTATAACCATGCTTTATTCCTGCTTCATATATTTTGCTATATTCTTCTTTTTTAACCTGTTCTATATTACAGTGTGTAATCATATGTCTAAAATAAGCATAAAATGCCACTTTCTTATATGATATTGTCTCATCAGATAGCAAGATGAATTTAAGTAGTTTGATTTTGGAAATTATATACAAATATTAGAGTTACTAAGGACACGATCATAGTAATCTAATGATATTGGCCAGCTAACATGTCACGTGATTGTTGTAACCCAATGAGGTTCATCAAATAGCGTTGATCTTCCATCTTTGATTATTATCAAGTAATTTACACCAATTACAATATATAAAATCAATTTCTAATAATCAATACCTATCTGTTAAGGAATTTATGCAAAAAAATTTACAAACAAAAGTTGTTTCATAAAAATCCATTCAGCCGTTCTTGTGTTATAAGTGAACATATGCTCTCAGGCATTTCAGATTTATAATATATATAGATAAATAATATAACATTACTGTTTGTTTCAAAATAGTATTTTTATTTGAAATAATTAGAATAAATTGTCTGTTTATATACCTATTCTAATTAATTCTAAAACTTTCTGTGTAAACTGAAAAATTACATAAATACATCAATATCTAAATTCTGTATATGGTATGTAGTTATATTTACTGATAAACAAAATGATTGGGTGAATGAAATTAATATTCACATTTTATAGAAATTCAGCATAAGTAAAAAAGATTTGCATATCTACATATCTCTTAAAACATGGAATTTAAAAATTAGATAAATTGGATCTACTATACATTTTTACAATTAATCATTTTATCTTCTGTAATCTAAGATTGAGGAATTCTAAACTATATATATAGTACATTTGTTTTATTCATTTATTTATATATATTTATTTTTTATTTTTTGAAGGTTTTTAGAAATAATTCATATCCACTATCATCAAATCCAACAATTACATATAATATTCTTCCAGAAGAAAATGATAATTTCAAGTCTGATTTTCCTGATAATCCACATCATAAATCAACAAAAACATTTACAATATCTACAGGAACAGAATGTCCATGTACTCAAGGTCCACCTGGTAAAACTGGTTTTCCTGGAGAAAGAGGACCACAAGGCAGACCTGGAGTGAAAGGCGAAAAGGGACTAAAAGGAGAACCTGGAAATCCTGGATTTCCTGGGAACCCAGGTCCTCGTGGAGAAAGAGGATTGCCTGGACCTCCTGGAAAAATAGATGATCAAACTATTAATGAAGATGGTAAAGTTAATATTATCAGTTATGTTGAAGCACCTGGACCTCCTGGTGAACCTGGTTTGCCAGGACTTGAAGGAAGACAAGGTATTAAATAATTTTTAAATTACAAAAATTAAAATATTTATCTTATTTATTCAAATATTATTATTACCATTATTATCTATCTATATTATAATTAGTCAAATGTGGCTGGCTGGAGTCCCTTTTTCGAACGAACCACTCTACTTAGTCAAACGTGGCTGGCTGGAGTCCGTTTTTCGGACGAACCACTGTATCGAATCCTATAAATAGGATATCGTTAGAAAGGTCTAATTTTCGGATGTCTGCGACAACAAAAATTTCCGGTTTCCAGCGCCTAGTTGAAAGTGACAAACATTTTGGCCGGAGCTGTACCTTGACTGGCTACACATTGAAAGCTTCTTTAAAAAACGATATTGCTCAATATTTTTATCGATTATAATGTTAAACTATAGTGTAGTCATAAAAAAAGTTGTGATAAGAAAGCATATTTTGAATTTTTAATATTAACATAACGAGATAACTCGCTTAGATTTTTTCTTGTGGTAATTAAAATAAAGCCTTAAAAAACAAAATAAATAATAAAAATTGGAGCATTTTTTTTTGGTAATAAAAAGTATTTTTACTCAAATATTATTTAATACCTTGTAAATAAATTATTAAAAATTAATTTTCAATTATTATAATACGCTTTATACAAAAATGACCAATCAGCATTTGAGCATTTTGAATCTTAAATAAGGAAGTACTCTGATTAGTTTAAAATATCTTGAAGTTTGATTGGTTTCTTAAAAATTTAAGTTACTGGATTTTCTTTTATATTAATTAAGTGTGCACTGAAACTAATGAAACTGAGTGTTAAAAAAAATAAACTAACTACATTTTCTTTAAAGAATCAATTGCATTTTTAAAGTTTCTTTAAGAAAATTGATCAAATTTGTAAGACTTTTTAGCAATACATTTCTAGATTTTAAGTTAAATTTCATAAACCGAAAAAATAAAATTATCGATTTGAGGTTTCTTAAAATTATTTCCAGTTCCTTTTTGCTTTAAGCAATTTTAGGTTCTTGGAACACGGACGACAAATGCTTTTTTCTTAGTATTATTCGTAATTCTTTCACAAATCTCGAGAGACGTGTCACTCATGTTGCTAGCAATATATTGATCGATATCAGATTCAGTTGTACAAATCTCAACTTTCAACTGATTCAATTCTCTAGTAAGAGTATCCTCAAAATAGAATGGTTCATAATTAAATCTCTTTAGTGCAATTATCGTTAACTGTTTCTATTAAGAATTAATTTTATTCGTGTAAAAATTAATTGCTGATGTATATCATAAGAGATAATAATTGATGGTAGCAAGGTTCTCACCTTGATGCGTAAGATAACTGCATCTCTCAGTTTTATATTGAAATTGCCCCAATTATCTCGCTTATTATTAATAAAGTCATTAAAGAACGTGATAATGATCTAACACATAAGTTAATACTGCATATTATAAGGATACACACTACTGTTATTTAATAGTATGGCACTCTAAACTATCCTGAACATTAGATACATCATTTCCACGAAAATTCAATGATATATAACCTTAAATTTGACTTTTTTTCGATTATTTATTATATTTTAATTGTTAATTCTTTCAAAATTTTTATCAGAGAAAAAATCTCCAGAGAATCTAAGCTATCAAATAATATTTTTTGATAGAAGCAGAGAGAACTGGAAAACAAAAATGGATTAACGATAAATGCATAAATTTTTCGGTTTATAAACATTGATTGAATATATATATTAAGGAATTGGATTTTTCTTCTTTTAGATACTTAAATTTATATAAACTCCCACAATTTTTTATAGTTTTGAGGTTTCTGCAGTAATGAATTTTCTCTGTTTCTTGACTGCAACCTAGTTTTTCCTTTTTATGACTTACTCTTAATATCATTTATTATAGTTGTGCAGTCGAATTTGCATAATTATGTCCGTTTTTTTATTTCAAATTTTAAATGGAAGTTTACTTTATAACATGCAGTAAATGAAATGAAGCAAGTAAAAAAAAAAAAAAGAAAATTATCGATTTTTCTTTATAGTAGTTTATCATAATTTTCAACATGATCATTATGTTTAATTTAAAATTATCTAGTCAATAACACTCAGCGGCTTGATTATAACAACTACAACACAAAAGACGAGTGATATTAATCAAAGAGTCATAGTTTGAAAAATGGTTTTGATAGATGATAAATTTCATCAAAATATAATGCAGAAAGCAAGCAGGAATTTAATAAACTCATATTTTGAAACCTACAATTTATTTTAATCTTCAAAATGAAAAAAAAATTCGCATAATTTTTTATCTAGTAATAATTTATTTTCGATATATATTTTTTTGCAATTCTTATTATTCATAAATGAGTAATTAGCAGTAATAAATATAAGTTATAAAGAAAGTTTTACTTCAGATGTTACAACTTACTCTTTAAAAATCCCAAAAAAAAATACATCTTTAAAATTTTAACTTATTAACAAATGCTTAAGAATGGAATTTTGGGTAGAAATATTAATTTTATTATTGAAAATTATAGAAATTACATCAAAAATTTTAAATTTTCATATGTTGATTTTATGACTCTCTTTTAATACTTTGCCTAAATAGTATCAGTCATTGTTTAATTTTCATAAATAAGTATTAATTTAACATCTTTCGTGTATTTTCATATGTTGATTTTATGACTCTCTTTTAATACTTTACCTAAATAGTATCAGTCATTGTATATAATGCCTAGGCATTATATAGAATGCCTAGGCAAAGTATATATAATATTAATTGTTTCATACTTTGCCTCCTAAGCAAAGTATACATAATATTAATCGTTTCATACTTTGCCTAAAAACGCCAGGCATTCTATATATTGCCTAGGCATTCTATACAATGCCTTCATTTCATACTTTGCCGGTAACATATATACTTTTTTCTGTCAGTATCTTCTATTATATGATATCATTTCTTTTTGTGACTTTTTATTATGATCTCTTTTTCATAATTGTCTAGAATCTTAAAAATTTATACATGGAATTAATTTCTTTATGATGGCATTTCTCTTGTTATTTAAAATTCTGTTAATTTTTACTATAATTCCACAAAAATATTTAAAACTATTGGGGTTTAGTTTGTTATAAATTATTTTTACGTAGTCTGTAGTATGCTACATGATAATTTTAAAAATATTTTCTTCGTTAAAAATAATATTATAAATATTTACAGCAAAATAAAGCCAGATTTTTACAATTTAAAATGAACAGAGAACAAAAAATTTTAAAATCGCTATTGTTGCAGAAAAATGGTTAATATAGAGAAAATTCTTTATTTAATTTTTTCTCTTTATGTAAACAAATAAATTGCTTAGTTTTCTATATGCACTTAACAGTATTGAGTGTATTAGAAAACGACTAATAATATCTAACAAAAATTCAAATTTATATAAATATTATAATTTTTATAACATTCAAGAAAAAAATTCAATTCACTTAGCATTAAAGTGGAAAATTTCAAATCAGCTTCATTTAATAACAAAATATTAAATAAATAAAACTGATTTTTGTTTGGTTTTTTGTTAGATTATTCTAAAAATTTCTATTTATTTTCCAGTTCAGTGTAGTTGTAAGCATATAACCGAAGCGAAACAGAAATATTTAATATAGAGATTGAACATTAATTTCTTACTCAAAATATTGTACGTTTAATTCTCTTCATAATTAGAAAGAAAAAAAATAAATATATTTACAAAAATACATAGAAAGAAACCTGTTTTTTAACAAAATTATAATTTATATTTTTTGAATGGATTTTGATATAGTATTGAAGTTATTTGTAGAAGTGTTGAGCAGAATTCTTACCTGCATAATTTGTACTATAAATATAAAAACCGTTATTATTTTCTAGAGTGAACGTATTATGTATAATTCAGTAGTCATCATTGTTATTTTAAAAGTACCACTGCGGGAAATATATTTATCAGGAGAAGCTTTTACAGCTTGTTAAAAATCCTCTTCAGTTCCTCAAAGCACATAATCTATAGATAAATTCTAAATTTATCTATTATGTGATTTATCTGTACTATATTTTGTATTGAAGAGTTGAAGAGAGCTTTTAATAAGCTGAAAGAGCTTCTACTGATAAATATATTATATTTCTATGTAGTAGTACTTTTTCTGTGTAAATTTATTTTTGAATTTTTCAGAGAATGTTTTAAAATATGCTATAAATGATTAATCATTTGGTTATTCCAAGTCGATCTGAAAAAAGCACCGTGATAATGAATACACAATATAATATTTTAATTAAAATATTATATATCATGCAATATTTATAAAAAAATTTCCTATAAAATTGCTCGAGCACATTGTTATTTCTACAATAGGCATATTGCTCTTTAAATGGTTAAGACATACAATATTTGATTATTTTTAAATATAATATTGTTTATCTTGAATACTTTTATACGGTTATCAAATTCAAAGCATAAAAACATAAAATTATAAAAAAAATAAGCTGCAAAGAAATTAATGCAATTATCCAATATTTTCAAAAATTTGGATATTCATTCCTCTATTAACGCGGATAATCGATGTTCTACCATATTTAAATCTAGAAAAATTTTGATAACTATGAATACAATAATACTGATTACATATATTATTTTAAAACAAACATAAGGCAGTCTATTTTTACCGAGTATTTAAAGGATTAATTTGAAAATTTATATGATAAAGTCATAAAAGAATATGAAAGTTTGTATGAATTACAAATTCTAAATACAAATATACAGTGTATGATTGTATCTAAATCATATAATTCTTTGCATAATTATTCTTATAATTCACCACATATGAAGGGTGATGCAGTTATTTTAGTCATTACTGCATATTATGCTGTAATATATATAATATCAATTAAAAACAGTTTCATTCAGTTATTAAAATTATATACAAATTAATAAAATTAAAAAAATCATCTGTATTTTTGCTTACCTCAAATTCTTCTATATATTGTATTTAGTTTCTTTTTTTATATTATTTATTGAAAATTATAACCAAATACTTATGTATTATTCATTCAATATTATACTGTTGACAATCAAAAATGCATTTTAAGTTATCACGCTAAACATATGGTAACAGGATATATACAGAAAAAGGAAATAATTTCGCATTGCATGCAGTTATCGAAAAATTAATAATAGAGATTTTAATCAAAATTTATAGCATCATTTTTGTATACGTCATTCAGAAAAAAAGAAAACTTGTTTATCCATAAAATGCCATTTCGTGTTTGATAACGAAAGTTCGTAGAGTACGAATGTTGCATGTTGTTGAATAAATAATTCAAATTATCGAATTTTATTTTGTTTATGTATGCGGTATATTCGTAAATACTGGAATTAATGATGATAATTAAATAAAAATGCTTTTCTTTAATTATATGTTTATAAATATAATAATATATTTATGAATCTATATTTATAAACATGCATTATGCAGTTTACATATTTTTCTATTTTTATTCTATACAATGCAATTTGATAACGATATGTATTCAGAATTAATAACAAATTTTTATAACAAACAAATAAATGGAAGCTACTATAGACTGAATGTTTTAATAAAAAAAAATAAGATTCTCATAAAAATAGAATATTAAAATAATCTTCAAAAATTTTATTCAGATTAACTCTTCTGATCATTTTACTTCTCAGAAAAGCAAATTTTATATGTAGAATTTTAAAATGATGAAATCTGATTTCAACCTATATAATTGCAAAATATTATAGGAATGACGATAACAGTAAAAAATTATGAATTTTTGTTATATGAATATCAATCTAATATTTTAAACTGTAGTAAAAAATCAAAATATAAGAATTATTGAATAGATCTGTTAAGTTAAATGCATCATAAATAAGGCCAGATATAAATTTTTCGTAAACTTTGTGTAATAGTTCCAATTCTTATAGTCTGTATCTGAAAAAGTACTTATCTATATATCCTGAAAAAGAAGTATTAAAGAATTAATATTTCTCTGTTCTCTATGTTTCTTTAGAAAAGCCACAATTTTATATACAGATAAAAATACACAAGAAAAATAAAAGAACATATAGCTATCGTTAATAATAATAACTTAATGAACTTAAATACAAGAGCAAACATACATAACATATGGTTCATAATCATTCACCCCTGCAATAACACGTAACTCCATACAATAATTACCAACCACTTGTCAAAACAAACAGCCACAATTAGTTTACATTCAAACTTAACAAGACTCATTCTTTTGCTACCTCTGGGCATTGAAATACTGATAAAACGGACTACTTTCAGTCTATTTTCATTACATCAACACTATCATCAATATCAAATTCGAATTCTCAATTTTAACAATATAAACTCATTTTTAATGGATATGTAACTTTTATATTTTATTGTAATCTTTATCAATTTTATTATGAACAGGTTGTCAACACTATCATCAATATCAAATTCGAATTCTCAATTTTAACAATATAAACTCATTTTTTATGGATATGTAACTTTTATATTTTATTGTAATCTTCATCATTTTTATTATGAACAGGTTTTTTTCTCATTCATACAAAACTGAAAAGGCGAGTAAATCTATCAAAATTCATGTTTTTTTACGGATGATTGCAGAAATAAAAATTTTTTGATTTGTTGATCTTCATTTTGTACTAAACTGTCTCTGTTACTTGGTTATTACATTGTGTGAATACTCGTTCTTAAGAATATTAAGATAAGATAAAGATGTATTTAACATCCTTTATGCCTATTATAATCATAATAATTTTATTCACAACACTGATTTACAATATAAAAGTTTAATATTATTTTTATTGAATTCTATAAAAGGCATTTTGTAAATATTCGTTAGAGAAAGTCCTCAGAAAAGATTGGTCAGATGCCATATATTAAAACGTTAGCTTTCACCTGTAGGTTCAAAGTTCACTTCTGCGTTTCATAACTCAAGATTTTTAGAAAAGGTCCCGGCTCGGCTCGTTAAATTCAATCTTTCACATGATGATTGACTCCACCACAGATGTGAGAGACTGTGGTGATCCTTAAAATTGTCCGCAACTTTCCGAGTGAAAGATAGTGAAGTGTGGTGTAAATATCCATAAAGAGAATCTACAAAAATACTTGGTTATTACATTGTGTGAATACTCGTTCTTAAGAATATTAAGATAAGATAAAGATAAAGATGTATTTAACATCTTTTATGCCTATTATAATCATAATAATTTTATTCACAACACTGATTTACAATATAAAAGTTTAATATTATTTTTATTGAATTCTATAAAACGCATTTTGTAAATATTCGTTAGAGAAAGTACCTATTTATAGCCCTCAGAAAAGATTGGTCAGATGCCATATATTAAAACGTTAGCTTTCACCTGTAGGTTCAAAGTTCACTTCCGCGTTCCATAACTCAAGATTTTTAGAAAATTTCCCGGCTCGGCTTGTTAAATTCAATCTTTCACATGATGATTGACTCCACCACAGATGTGAGAGACTGTGGTGATCCTTAAAATTGTCCGCAACTTTCTGAGTGAGAGATAGTGAAGTGTGGTGTAAATATCCATAAAGAGAATCTGCAAAAGAATTTCACTAAAATTTTCCTGTTCTTCGTTTTGATTATAGAAATTTCGTTTTTTTGTGATGAAAGTTTTTGAGATATTCAAATTTGAAAATAACAAAGTTGAGAATATACTATTATACTGTACCAAATCAATTGTTGCATCGTTTTGTTCTATAAAAACTTTTCAAGAAAAATAAACATGAAAATTGAGGCTCGGGAAAATTCATCTTTATAGAAAGACTATTCAAATCTATTTAAAATATAAATATCAAATTTCTTTTTCAATCATTGAAAGAATGTATATATGTATTCACTTTATTCTTCTATTCAGTTCATTCATATATACTTCATCAAGATATCTCAAGAATCAAACATCACGTAATATTTAAATTTTACTTATTTGAATGTCATTCCTCATTATTCAAAGTATTTAGTTATTAATTTCAAGATGCTTTGTGTCGTCTAACTGCCATTTGAGACAAAAATGACGATCATTAGAAGCATTAAAACGCTGATATCTCTGAAATTATATGTCTCACGTGTGTGATATTTCAAGATGAAAAATTTTTAGATATATTTTACAAAAATGGTCTTATAACTTTTATCGTTGTCAGGGTATGGAATATCTAAAGAAAAATACAATGCAGAAATTCAAATTTTATATCGTTCTACTTTGATTTAAAGTACTATATATGAATAATAATTCAAAAATCTTCAGTTGCTTCCATTACAATATGGAAGAGTTCGAAATTTTAGAATATTTTATATAAGTTATTTGAAACTGTTTATCTTATATGAAAGAAATAAAAAGTCTTTTCTTAGAATTTTTTGTAAAAAATCCTTTCACTGATACCTGTTATCAGTAAAAACATTTTCTTAAATTTTTATGAGTGCTTCAAGAAAAAGTTTATCTGTACATGATTGTATTATATTTTATTGCAAAACTGAATGATAAGTATCTTAACATCTCTCGAATTTAGATTTATAAAGAATTTTTCAGTACTGTATTACTTTAAATTAATTTTCTGATTAGATAAATCTCAAGAATATTAATTAATGAGCGAAAAAAATTAATTTTTTCTGGTAGTTTCTTTAAATTATATCACTTTCTATTAAAAACTAATTATTAAAAAAATCATTATTATTTCATCTGATTCATCACTGAAAACAATTACTTGGTAATTGCTGTTGTTTAATTTGTTACATAATTGAAATTTTTGTTATAAATATTTTTATTATTCGAGACTAAAAATAGAAATCATTCGAAAACTTTTCTTTATGAACCAATTATAACATATTATAGATTTTTTTTTAAACAGTAATTATGTTGTTTAGTTTACATATAAATAAATTTATTATTAAATATATTATACTGGTTTGCTCAAAAGGAATAGAGCAATCTGTGGTACAACAATATAATTTTTATTTACAAAATAATATTTAGATATAAAACCAGCAAAAACTAATTACAAAAGTTGTTCAAAGTGTTGTCCATCACTTTAATATATTTTTTTAATTCTTTTTTCCACAGAATATCACATCTTCCGACATAAATCCTTACTAATTTGTATGCAGGTATAAACAATTCTCTTTTTATAGGGCAATAATCAATAATAAACTTGTAGTGATTGTTGATTATAATAATCACATTACTAAGTTTCACTCCATTATTTCTGAGCCACTCTGTATATGCTATTTAATTAATTTAATTTTATAATTATTTACTATTATACTTATTATATATTACTAGCCAATTTGTCTAGCGTTGCCTGGGAATTTCCGGCACCTAATATACGCGTATCAACTATTACGTCATCATGACATAATACAGGAATACCTCGATTATCGCGGTTTCGATTATTGCGATTTTCGATTTATCGCGGTTTATAATTTGATACCAAAATTCAATTATTGCGCTCAAAATTCGAATTATGGCGGCTTCGAGATATAGCCCACTATAAAAGCAACCAGAATTACATTTGTTCTCCAGGTAACTCTCTTTAGCACTTCGTTTTTATCCGACGGCGCTTGCTCATCACTCATCAGTAACTGTCCGCCTTTACCTGAAGTACACGTGGACAGGGTAACCCGGTAATCCGGTAAGCAGATGATGCATTACATCGGGGCGCTAAAATTATCATTTTTCTCAATATTGTTATTCAGCAATACTGTACATTGCTGAGTAGATATTACAAGAAAGCTGCATCAGGTGCTGGGACCTCTAGAATCGGCACTGCATGTGAATATTTATTTCTTTTCTTATTTACCCCTACAATGAATTCTAAAAGAAGCAAGGATGATATCAAGTCAACAGCTATCAAGAAGAAACGTAGAGTGATCAGCTTAGAAGATTGGCACGTTTAACAACATTTTTTGTACCTCGTATATAAAATTTAATTAATAGATTTGAAAAATCCTTGGCAGTGATCACCCATTTTTCCCGATTATCGCGGATTCGATTATTGCGGTATTTTTCATGGCAACAATAACCGCGATAATCGAGGTATTCCTGTAATTGATATTTTATAAATTTAAATAATTAATAAATAACTTTATAAATAACAAATAATTAATTTTTTGATTTTCATTTTTATATTCGAAACAAAGGAAATCTTTTGTGACTAGAAAAAGGAGATTAAGTAATATTTCATGTATATTTTGAAAGATCTGGGAGATTAGCAATATTAATTCTGAAAACTTTGTTTTACATTTTTTTTTATTTCTTGTTTGTTGCCAATTGTTCATATCTTAAGATGATAATCATGTTTTAACCACTAATCGCATTTTTTTTTTGTTAGTTTGCTTAAATGTAACATTGTAATTTGCATTGCTACCAGCACTATGTAAAAATGCCATTTTATACAGATAATAATCTCTTTATATTAATTTTAACTTTATTTTTATCTAGACACACGGATATAAATGAAAAATTAATTTTTCTTTATCACGATACATGTATTTCATTGCATAACTATTTTCTATATTCTACGTTAGTATGAATTAACATTTAAATTTGTTTTTATTTACTTTAAGACCGAACTCTGCTTACTGAAAATGCCCACTTTGTCTTCCATGTTGCAGAGTGATACAGAGTTAACTTGTTCATTTTTTTCCAATTAAAAGTTATAAAATTAAAATTTGATAATACTTTCCGAGAAATATTAAATCATCTCTTTACATTATTCATTAATTCCATTTAAATTCATTTTTCCAAAATCTAACAAAATCAAATGCTATGCAATATTTTTCCTCCAAATTTGTATGACTAATTATTACTAAAATATATAATAATATAGATTTTTATAATTTAATTTGTCATAATTTAATATTTAACTATCAAACAGATTAAAAACTTTTTGTGCTTTCTTAAATTTAAGATGATGTTGAGGATGATAAATAGATGACTAACGCTACAAAATTAACTAAAAAATATTCTTGTAATATTTATGAAAGACAGTGAATTTATTAAATTTTTCTGTTTATCTTGATTTTGCAATTAAATATTTAAGAAAGTTTTAGTATAATTAAATGTGTTTCAAGTTTTATATATATATATACATTTAAAGATAGAGATGGGCTATTCAAAGTATCTCCTATTTTTATTTGATTCACTCTATCCACTTTTAAATTCAATTACACTCCTTTCTTTTCATTAGATTAATCTTAATTTAATCTCTCATTTGGCACAGCAGTTTATGGTTGCATCGAACTGTATCAAAATTATTTTATGCTCTTCCGATTCTTTTACAGTAGTACTATTAATAATCTCTCTAATTGTTACAAATTAATGCTACTTTCGCAAATTACTCTGGATATTATAATTGAAAATTTTTATAAACTAATTTTTATTCAGAATCCGAAAGTAAGCAAAATTTTATTTTTTATAAGGTCACAAATATAGATAGATGAAAAAATAAAAATAAATTTTATTAAATGAAATATGATAAATGTAGAATAAGTTAACATTTTTATGTGAATTTTAGATATTTTTATAAAATTAATTCATTAAATTAAATATGAGAATTATGTATTATATATATCTGCATCAATGATACAATAAATTCTAAGTTTTTTCTGTTTTTATAAATAATTTTCTTCGTTAAATTTTCGAATTCATTCATTCTCTATTTATCAGTAAGTTTCTCTATTATCCACAATATTTCATCGATAAATAATTGATGAAAAAATTTATTTTATACTCATCTCATCTCATCTCATCGTTAGTAATTTAAAGATAAAATCTCTATAGATTTTAATCGACGCATAACACTTTTGTTCTTGCCAAATCAATAAATTAGACATGCATGCTAAACTAAACTATATATTATATTAAATCTTTTCAGTATTTGTAGTAATGTTTTTTTCAGATGCAAAATTTATTTCCATCATCATCATTCTTGCAACTTTCAGTAGCTTCTTGTCGTTTAATAACAAGCATTTTGTTATTTCAGAGTATCCTATTCAGATATAGTTGCTCATATGTTATTCTAAAAATAAGCAATTTATCTGTATATCATTTTTCTTTATATTTTCAGTTAAATGATATAATGCTATACTATATAGATTTATTCAAATCATGTTGTTATGGTTTTAGATGATTTAATCAAAATATATATGACGAAATAATTCTAATAATTTTACAATTAAAAAAGTACAGTATTTATAATTTATTTACGACTTTCAACCATTTACTGATTGTAATTCTAATCAACAATTTCCAATCAAATAATGTACTTCAGTTCAACAATTTCCAATCAAATACTATAATCTAATCAACAATTTCAAATCAATACTGTAATTCTATTCAACAAGCACTGAATTGTAATTCTGATCAACAACTTCCAATCAAGAGTAATTATAATCATTAAAAAATGGTTCTAATCGATAAAATCAAACAACTATCGGTGAAATAGTCCCAGTTATAGAATACATCAATAGTCAATAAAATTCAAGTCTAAATCGATAATTTTTGGATTGACGTCATTTTCTGGAATATTATTCGAATTTATAATAAATTTATTAGAGAATTCTATTACATTTTGGTTTCTGATTAAAAAAAAAACTTTTAAACTTTATATCTAGTTTATTAATGAGAAAATGCCCTTTGATGTTTCATATAGGCCTACATGTAGGAAATCAGCTCTCGATAATTGAATAAATCATACTATACTAAAACATTAAAATAATAAAAACATTTCTGACAAAAATGAAGAATATGCTCGAATAAATTTTATTTTCAAAAAAATGTTTTAAAATATCAGAGAAGTTTACATTGTAATATTCATTAATTCCGTTCGCAACATTATCATCATCAAATACTAAAACATTAAAATAATAAAAACATTTCTGACAAAAATGAAGAATATGCTCGAATAGATTTTATTTTCAAAAAAATGTTTTAAGATATCAGAGAAGTTTACATTATAATATTCATTAATTCCGTTCGCAACATTATCATCATCATCATCGCGAACAGAATTAATGAACTTCATTATCTTTTTAAATTTTAATATTCATTCGTCGAATTTATAATTAAAAGAAGACGTTTTAAAAGACTATTTATTATTTATTTTGATAAGTTTACACCAATATAAGTGAATCGACATCTTGATATCCGTATCATCGATTCAAAATAAAATTTTGATGACATCGTATTGAATATTAATTATTATTCAATACGATGTCTTCTCGGTATATGTTCTTCAGATGAAAACGTTGGACAATGAACTGGTACGAAAAGTTTTAACCAAAGGCAGTTGTACGGATTTCAAGATTAGAAGGACGATGGCTCGATGCTTACTTTTCTTCTGCTGGTTTAGGGTATGGTCCATTAAGTACTCCCTTGATAAATGCTGGAAAAAACAATTATAAAAATATTATTAAGACATAAAGAGAATTCAGGTTCGTAACTGTTTTATAAAATTTTTATTATTACGTTCGTAATGGATGTAACCATCTTCATCTTCTTCACCTGCATGGCTTTTCAAAACATCTTCAATGGTATCATCGGTCATTCTTTCTCCTGAATTAATAATAATCAAAATATGTTAGATTTTATGCTTTAAAATATATATGGTAAACCCTTAGTTGATTCTTATAACACACCTAAAGATACTAATACATGGGCCAATTCTGCCATAAGCATTGTGCCATTTTCCAGTTTGTCATACACCTTAAAACCTTCTGTGAAATCAGCTAGGGTACCGAAATCCTTGTCCTTCCTAGCCTGACTGTATGCTGGTAAAAATTCTTCGAATGTTAACTTCTTCTCACCTAAAGATTAGAATCATAAATTAGATTCTCATAAAGATTAAAATCATTAATAAAATAAATCTCTTAAATATATAAAAAAAAATTATTTACCTGGCTTTTTCGTACCCCCTAAAGTTTCGATAAGGTGTTCTGTTGGTCTGAGATTCAAAGAGCGGATGCAATCACCCAAATGGAAAGCATCAATCTTGCCCTCGCCATTGAAATCATAGATTTCAAAGTGATCTCTGGCTTCTAAAATTACAAAATAAAAAAATATATATTTTATTTAATTATCATTTTTATATAATAATTAAAATTATTATATTAATATAAATCGATTTTTTTAATGAATTATTAAGCAATTATATTTGTTTCAAAACAAATTGATTGATGAATAATAATGCTAATAAAAATTTTGGCATTATCTTTCATTCTACAAATCATTTGATATATCATTAAATAGTTTCTTTGCGAATTTCAACTAATTTTTACAAATTAATTGATAATTTCCTGAAAAAATTTATAAATGCATTTTGTATTATTAGAAAATAAAGAAAAATTATTTATAAAATATTAATGTTAGTTAAAGATTTGTAAATGTTCATGTAAACATTTCTGTTTCATCTAAAGTCAATAGTATTAACAATATATATGTATATATTGTTAATACTATTGACAATAGTATTAACAATATAACAATAGTTAGCAATAGTTAGTAACAATAGACAATAGTTTCATCTAAAGTCAATAGTATTAACAATATATATGTATATATAGTAAATACTATTGACAATAGTATTTACTGTATATAGCATATAAAATTTAAGAGTCAAAGCATAAAATAACTAGTAAAAATAGAGAGTAATGTGCAGAAGTTGAAGAACATTTTCTCATTTAACAGCATCAGATTCAGCAATATTGAACGGGAGAGATGTTGCTAGCAGTCTAAAACATGCCTAATTTGTTTTATATCTAGGAATAAATTTTAATACAAAGCTAAATTATTATAATGTTACAAAATGTAGCCATGTTAGAGCAAACTATAGCATTAAACAAGAAAAACTTTTATTGTTTTTAATTATTTTTTATACTAATTTGTAAGTATTCAATATACTGAAAGTTTATATTATTTCTGATTGATTTTGCAATATTCAATAAAGTGGAACGTCATCCATTCTTATAAATTATTTACTAAATAGTTTCTTTTTAATTTTTAATATTTAAAAACATTTTTTTCGATTTCTGTACGAGATGTGTTATTTATTTTTATTTAAATTATCTTTAAATAATTTATTGTGAAATTATCATAGCTGTTTCTGTTAGTTTATTTTTCTCTTCAAATATTTATTATTTTTAAATTTAAATAATCGAAATCGAAACTCTAAATGCTATTTTCTAAGCTTCAACTCCTTTCTTCAGCCGAAGATTGAAGATTGAGATAACACTAGTGATCTGTTATGTTCACTACTAACATATCAATCGAAATCGAAACTCTAAATGCTATTTTCTAAGCTTCAACTCCTTTCTTCAGCCGAAGAGTGAAGATTGAGATAACACTAGTGGTCTGTTATGTTCACTACTAACGTATAAAAACACTAGAATATTAGTAAAAAAGAAACACAGAACAATAATAGAATATAACAATCTATTGATGTTCAGTGACATTTTACTCATTCTAATGTTGAAACCAATACTTCAATCTTCCGGTTGAATCCAACATGTATGATGGCCAACCTGCGATGGGCTCTGAAATAGTCCTCGCCAAAAATATCCATGTGGAATTCGGTGACTTAACCAAAATTAACTTAACCTCACTCATTCTACAATGTTTTATGTATTATCTCAATATATATGTTTCATTCTAGCACCTCAATCTCCATTCTTCGGCTGAAGAAACGATTGAATCTAAAAAATCCTTCAATATTTAGGATTCAACTTCCTCTATTCATTTTAATCGTTCATCGATGCTACATTTTGAAATTTAAAATATTTTAAAATTTATTATTATTCCAACTTTTATATTTATTAGATAAAAACAATCAAATTCCTCCAACGAAAAAAATGATAAAACAGTTATGACTATATGCTGTATAAAATAAATTAATGCTGAATAATTTATTCATCATTCACTAATAAAAAATTCAATGGTTTTTGCTTTCCATAAATCCCTATATTTTGATATTTATTACTATTATTATATTAACGCAAATATTGATTGTAGGTGCAAACAATAAAAATTTTCAAAATTTATAATCACACTACTTTAGGGTAATTTATATCTGAAATCATTTTTCCTTTATTTAAAATTTATTTTTTTATCTTTTTCCTAACATTGACTTTTCTAACTTAACTACTTTAGGGTAATTTATATCTGAAATCATTTTTCCTTTATTTAAAATTTATTTTTTATCTTTTTCCTAACATTGACTTTTCTAACATAAGTCGGCAAATTTCATTAGAATTATTTTACATATTCTCTGGTTAATAAAACAAAAGAAAGATCAAACATATTAGTCATTTTAATAAAATTTGTAACAAAAAATGTTATCACGATTAATAAGAATAAAATTAATCTTTATTTTAAATTTGATTTTCATGCAAACTTTTCCCAACAAAATCAAACAACTCGTCAAAAATTTTAAGAATAATTTTCTGCGTTATAAATTGATTTTCAATATTATATAAATTGAAAAAAAAAATTAATATACAGTATTTATTTTTCTCTTTATTTTAAATTTATTGCTACTAATAATCTCTAAACATTTACCGAAGAAAATAATCATCACTAAAAAATTCAAAAACTTCTTCCATATAATATTCT
>AYEL01091671.1:0-18586 GCA_000484575.1 Olivierus martensii | reverse complement strand
TAATATATATATATATAAAATAGAGAAAAATATGAAATAATCATAGAAACATAAAAATTTAAACATAAATAACTGTTATAAAGTGATAATTTATTTGCTAATTATTAAAGATCATTTCTATGATTCGGGTGTTTATACGCATGATCAAGTCTCATCATCCAAATTTGGCACAGCTGGTTGTATAACGTTACTTTGTTTTCCCAAAATAGTTCAGATGGTCCTACTCACGGAGTAAAGCAGTTAAGGTGATGGATCCAATTCGCCTACTACAAGTATACAGTATTTAAAAAAAGCCCTCCAAAGATACAGAAAAATTGCATTATAACGTTTCATATTCGTCTAATTTATGAGTTAAATAATAATAATAATAATTCGACTTGTCTAATTATATTAATATTGTTAACTTATTTTTAAAATTGTGTTTTCGCGTTTTTTTTTCTCTTGACTTTTAGATAAAAACGTGATTTTGGTTCAGTTCTTGTATCAGTAAAAATTACTCTGGATATTCTAAAAAAATAAATCTGTGGGTCGGAGGTATAGGGCACTATGTCCATTTTTGACCAAAATGAGATTATTGGCACAATCATATGGGTTTCTCATCCTCTACCCACAGGTATACAACACTATGTCCTACATCAATAATTGGTGGAGTTACGGTGCTTTTAAATAACACAAGTCCATAAGGGAGAACAACGTAAAACAACTTCATACTGCTCTCCTGTAAAATGTAGTAAATGGACATAGTGTCCTATACCTCCGACCCACAGAAATAAAATCATGAAAATCTGAATGGAAAGAATTAGAGATAAAAATACGCCGAATTATACGCCATATTTTTTAATATTGGAGGAAATTATGATAGTGCTGCCATCTGCTTGTTTAATAAAATATTATTATTATTATTATTATCATAAACTTACCATCAGCTTGAACAGGTGTCAGATCGGCCTATAAAAGAATAAAAATGATATTAAATTAATTTTATCTTCATAAATATTTAATTCTAAGTAAAATAAAAGACAAAGATATTTTACGTTTGCGATAAAATTTATACGCATTTTTTTTAATATAATAATTAAATTTCAAGTAAAATAAAAAAAAAGCACAGTCAGTTCGCACGGCGACGAATAAAATTATAAATAATAAAAATTACTGTAAAGTTTCAGTTTTTAAAAATACGAATGTAAATTAAAATTATTTTCTTAACTTAAAAAATTAATCATGATTACTAAATTTCTGATTAAAATATTAATTACAAAACATCAAAAATAAAAATTTGCACATTTTTTTTTTTTAAACCCGCAGTTAACGATAAAATATAATTTGTGTAGCTAGTAAACTTGCAGTTTAACTTACCATTTCGACTTATTGAAATTCAGAGATGAGCGGAGGACAATGATGCTATCTGTTGCTCTTTGGGCTTCAGAGTAAACTGGGATTTCGGCCAGACCTCGTTTATACAATTTTCTCTATCTTCTTCAACAATGCATTCTACTATTGGTTTCTTCTCACTCACGTGATTATGACGCACATAAGAACAGATCACATTATCTCTTCCTTCTACGTTTATTCAAGTTTCCGCGATAAAAAGCCGTATTATTCTCTCATATTTAACTAAAATAATTCTACTTTGTCAGATAGAGATCCTAGCGTAAAGTGTTTATTTTCCGATTTCGTATATATTTTTTTCATAATAAACCCGTTTCTTTAATGTTAAAAATGGCAAATAATAATAATAATATTGGAAAAAAAGAAGCTATAATTTTTATATCTATTCGGTTGTGGCAAAAAAATCAAAAAGTGGATTTGGTACAGTCTCTACATAATATGCTAATCATATTAAGAATCCATAATGATGAAATTCGAACATAGTTAAAAGTTTATGAGAACAGACATGGTTTCTTTTGTTCATACTTGGTTATCAGCCAAGAATCCAACAAAGTTAGAAAGCTACCAACCAATAGACAAAGTTCTTTATAATGCATTGTTTCGGTGATGACCAGAAATAGCCTAACAGACATCCTTATAAGAAAAACAAATGTGTCAAGTCCCCGTACGTCGCTCCAGAAGTAATTAGAGAAGTTTAAAGATCTATATTCATGCAGAAATTTTTCTTCTGTAAATATCGTTATGAAGAATTAAAAATAAAAAAAGAGAAAAATTATATTCAAATAAATTATCTAAATTTTTTATTACGTTTTATAAATTTATACATATATTTATTCCACTAAATTATTAATTAAAAAAATTGTAATGTAATTCCCGTTAAACTCACATTTTCTCCTTTAATACGTATGTATATGTGGCACGTCATGAATAATAAAAATGCATTTTTGATGGAATATGAATTTTTAAAAATGATAGTTAAATTATTCTCGACAAGTATTATTTTATAAATTGCCACTCCGGTCTGAACCGTGATTTTATTGCAAAAATAACTGATAGAATCGATTAATAAGTAGGTCTAGGTACAGTTGCCAACTATAAAAGCTGGCTAAAATCCAATGTAACCTTGAACCTTCAATTACAGTTGGAATTTTTTTTTTTTAAATAAAAAGATTCCCGTTTATTCTAAAATCTTATTCTGTAATCCATACAAAAAATTTTGTAGTTATTGTATCACAAACAAACTTCATCAGTTATATGAAGCAGTGATAAATCAATTGAGAAATTATCGAATGACAGATTTTTCTGCATAATAAAGACACACCCATTTCTCCTCCTATTTTTAATATATATTTTTGATTTCATCCTGTTAACACCGAGGATGAAGATATGGAAGAAGCTATTGGCAATTTACTCTTTCTAGAAACCAATCATTTGCCAAGAAGGTGTGACAAATCGAGCCGTAGCGTGGGTGGATGCACACCAAATTATCGAACCAGGAAATAAAGAAAAATATATATATGTGTGTGTAAGACCTCAAAACAGGATAACTGCAAATTGAAAGATAGCATCACATTTTATTCTTGGCAGAGCACCAACGAGTCAACTGTTGACGTGGCGATTTTTTTTCCTCGCACAAATATCTATATTATGTATTTTCTTTTTTTTTTAATTTATGAGTTTTTTTTTTAATAAAAAATATTTAAAACACACTCGATATATTAACGGATTAAACGCAGACCGGCTATAATTTTTATACGGATTTATATCGTGTCATTCACAGTTCGAGTTATAAATACACGCAAATGTATAAGATTAAGGTGCAGTTCGGTAAAATCTTATATTTCATTGAATCTTTTTTTTTTTTTGGATAAAATTTACCTTTTAAATATCAAGAGTTTATTAATGAATATTTTTATGATTTATTTATTTTATTAAGTAACGCAAAAAAACTATAGTATAAAGACATTTTTCATCTTTAATAGCTAAAAACGTCGTCATTTATCACAAATGATCACGACTAAAATATATTAACCTGTATAATTTAAATGAGAAATCGTGATACAATGAATAGTCATTAATAAATGTATGCAAACTTATCAACTTAATGTGTGAGTATCAATAAAAATTTAATAATATATATATAAAAGTTAAAATTCATTAAAATCGTCCTTAAATAATTAAAAACAGTAAATTTATAATCGAATTGTGTGTCAAGAATTTTTATATAATTTTGATAGAAACTTCTCTGATATTAGAGATATGCAAACAGCTGAAAATTACTATAATGCTAATAATAATTATGGATCAGTTCAAATATATAAGTTTAAATGATGTGATTAATAACCTCTGTAGGGCTTATAAAGATTAAATTTAAGTGTTTTTCTTCTAAAGGTGAATAGAGCACATCAGTTCATTATAGTGTTGTGGATTTGAAACCACATGCTTAGACGACAGAAGTTTGACTTAATCATCTCAAAAAATTATAAAAATTTGGGCAGAATTCATTTATTATTTAGTCGATATTAAAAACCAAACTATATTTATTGCAGGAAAAATAAAGAAATTCAAAAATTTTTCTGATAGTTTATGGAGTCAATTAGCAACAAACAACATTCTTATTATTCCATCGAGGAAATAATAAAAATCCCATTAAAAAAAAATCAATATTTTTTCCACAAACATATTTAAACAGATTTCTATAATCGTAAATAAGCAATATAATTTGAATAAAAAATACAGTACTGTATTAAAATATAGTAATCTTATAGGAAAGGGAGTGGCCGATGGAACTGTGCCATTTATAAGAGGATTATTCTTTTTTTTAAATAACATAATTTTTAATTTATAAAACGATAAACATAAAGCGAAAATTTCAATTAGAAAATTATAGACTACGCCATGAATTCATTATAAATGAAAAATTATTTTCTTGTAATTGAAAGGAAACGAGTTAATTAAAATCATTCATAACATAATATTTTATATTTTTAGTTTTTATATAAATACTATATTGGCTTGTATACTTTTTGTTATAATTTTAGGCCTGTGTTAGAATTTTAATCGGTTGAATCTCCTTTATGAAGTTAAATTGGCACTATAAAATTTATAAGTTTATCAAATTGACCTGAGACTACTAGATCATTATTAAATGCGAATTCCATCGAATATTTGTTATTTAAATATGTTCATTTTTAATAAGATCATTTTGATCATTGCTAGCATCATTAAAATTTAGGCCGGATGAATTCTTTTTTTTTTTTTCCATATAATTTGTTGTTTTAAAGAAAGCTAGTGAATGTTTTGCATAATAAAATAGAAAAATATATTTAAAACAAGATGTGTTTATAGCATAGCAATGTAAATGGAAGAGATTAAAAAAGATTATATCTCTTTAATATTTTATGAATTATAATTATCCTCTAAATTCAACATTTCTGAAAATTTTTTTAAATATTAATTTTTTAATAAAAATTTTAATGATTTATTTATTTTAAGTTGTTATAATTTTTAAACATTTTAGAGATTTATAAGTTTTCTGTTATTATTGTACTGGCATTGTAGAAATCAAACTTTCTTTCATCACTTTTTGGAATTTAACCAATATGATAACAAATTTATGTTTCATTCTTTATATTTATGACTTTCTGATACACATTGACTATATTTCAATAATTTAAAATCCTTTCAATGCTCAGTTTTGATAAGGTCACACATCATAATTTAATTAAATTTAGCTAAAAATACATTTTAAAATTTAGTTTTTTATATTTTCTACTAAGTACTATGTATAAATAATATGACAATATTCGATGAAGACTTAAGACATTCTTCTTGTAAGTTAATATATATGGAGGGGTTTTTTCTTATTAAGCTATTAGGTTTTTTTTAGATGATGAGAAAATTATCCGTGGGATGATAAAGTTTCTCATGGGAAGTTTCGACAAAAAACTTTCTTAATCTCTGGACAGAGTAACAATTAAAGAAAAAATAGTGGTCTTAATCCGAGGGTAAAAAAAAAACTAGCCAACAACGCCCATTTCACTGTCAGAATCAGCCACATCCACATCAGAAAATCGAATCCGGAAATATTTCTGGAAAAGTAAAATGCGAATCAATTTCGAAAAAATTTTGTCGATAGTGTTCAGTGGAATGATCAATAAAGTTTACGAAATATGGTCGATGAAACGCCATTATTGGTGAAAGAATTACTTAAAATTCGTATTCAGTCAAATCTAGGTAAATGTTTACTAATAGGTGAAACAGACAATCAGTAGTGGTAAGTCTCTTTCATTGATGATTACTAAAAATTTTATAAATTAAGTTCCGACAGACTATAGTATGAAAAAGCTAGCTGAAAAATATTTAAAATTTAAACCACTTTTATTAGATTGATTATAAAGAGAGGATCATTCCAATCCAGAAGCATTTTTTTATATAAAGTATAAAGAACAGTCTACCGGTGGTGAGGGAAAATAAATGGTTTCTCCTTCTCAGTTACTAAAATATATGTATAAAAACAATAGAATTTAGATAAATGAACCATTCGAATCTCTTCTTTATCCAGCCATGAAGTTGAATTAACCATTTATATAACCAATACCATAAGAATAGATCTGCTCTCATTCTTTAACTTTGTCCTTATTCGAAAAGACATCAGGCATCACTCTGATGTCGAAACTGTCCATTTTGTGGCCAAAAGTCATCGTTATTAATTTTCCCTTGGTTTGAGATAAGCTCACAAAATCAAAATGATTTTAGTGTAAAAAAGTTCAGTTTATTAATTAAAAATAAAGTGCTGACAATGAAATTAAATTATAAATTTGTAATCGTTTTTAAAAATTCGTGTATATTGTAAGCTACTTTAAACCAATCGAAACTTAAACTCCGAACTTTTTGAAAAAAGTAAAAATATTTTTCTGTGAAACGATAATGGAAATGTATCATTAAAAGTATTTATTATTTTGTTAAATGTAGTTTGAAGAAGTCATTACTACTTTATAATGTCAAAGATACTTAGTAACTATTTTTTAAAATGAGTTTAATGAGATGAGTCTCATTTCCTGGTACTGAGTAGAATATTTTTAAATTAGAAGAGTGAGATGAATAAATTTTCTTTTTCACAAAAGAATTATATTTTATGCCCATTCAATCAATAAATTTTATTTAAACGATTTTAAACAACTAATTTGTCAATTATAAGAAAAACTTTTTGTTTAATCAAATATAAAAGGATGTAATATTACGTGAATCTACTATCACTAGTATCGATCTAGAAAATATCAACAGAGTTTAAGAAAAGTTTATCAATTAGACTCTATTGTAGATGATAAAAAGACCTTTATTATTGCTTTGGAAAAACTTTTATTTTTTGCTTGTAGAATAATAACTATGATAAATATTAATAACTCTTCTATTCAGATAAATATTAAATATTAATTTATATCAGAACTAGTTTATTTTGTGATAATTTTAAAATTATGATGGATTAGATTTTTTAATTTTTATGGAAAAATTAAGAAAAGCAATAAGATGGTATAATTCCTTGTATTGATATTTTTTGTTGCTATATATAAGATGAGAATTCACTTGTAGTTATCAATAATTTCTAGAGTAAAATTGCATTAACCTGCATGCAACCAACCGATCAAATATTTCTTTCTTTTTGATGTTCGATGATATCAACTATGTTCATTAATTACTACTAAATGATCTATTCATCTGATATTCCGACTCCTCACATATTATGGCTAGTCAAAATTTGATTAAAAAAAGGAAAAATATGTAATTATAATGATACATATTGTTTTAAGAGTTATTAATTAAAATGCTTAAACTTGTCGAAAAGTCAGTATTAATGTAAAAATATTAAATAAGTTGTTTATCTATTCATTTCAGATTATTATTATTATTAAAGCAGTTTTGAAAATTATATCTCTAGAAAATATAGAATAAAAAAGTGATAAAAATATAATTCACCATCTTTTCAAAAATAAGATGTCTACGAAAAGAAAACAATCATACGAAGAATTTTTGATTAATTAGTAAAATATTTGTTTAGCATTAGTATATGTTGACGTATAAAAAATTTCTAAAAGTATTTTGATATTTTAAAATATATATATTTTTTTTAATAAGAAAGTAAATTTGTTGAATAATAACGAATAAATAAATAAATATTACAATACTGTATTAATCCAGAAAGAATATAAAATTGTATTGAGGTGAAGCCGAACATTGATTAAATATTATATGAGCTACACGATTTTATATATGTTTCTTCTATCTTACAGACGAATTCTAAAATATTAAGTTAAAAAAAGAATTTTTCATGAAATAGATATCTTCATATTTTTAAATATTTGCTTTAAAATTAGTTTTCTTTTTTTTTTTGCTTTTGTATTCGAAATTTTTACTTTACAAAGTTTGATTTTTATGTCTTTATTATATATTTTTCATTAATTTCCACGTAAAATTATGATATGCAGTTATTTTTTTTTATACACAACGTTACTTGAAGGACCCAATTTTATATGAAATTTTTTTACTCTTTAATTTTAAAAATATTTTATTCCCAAAATTTCTGAAATTTGCAAAATAAATGGTGCATAAACATGCTTCTCCTGAATTTTAATATTAGAAATTTTTAAACCCAATAATAATATGATGTTACAACATTTGTGTATTATAAATTAATCTCGGAAATTTATTTTTAATATTGTTCATAAAATTGTTTTATTGAATTTTTTAAATTCTGAAGTCTTATAGGACAGAATCAATATCAGAAATTATTCTTAAAACATTTTTACGAATAATATAAACAAGATTAGGATGGAAAAATTATGAATTAAAAAAAATCCTTTATATAAATCAGTATTTCTTCTAATTTTTTTTTTTTTTTTTTGCTTATTTATATATAAATTTTTATTTAAATTTTTTTTTTTTTTTTGCTTAGGCTAATTCTAATTTATTAGTTTTTAAAACTCGTTCTCCAGTTTAAAATTCAGCAGAGTCTACTATGCATTAAGAATTTAAGATAATGTTTCTGCTCTGTGCGTGCTGAGACATTTCTGATAAAATCGAGCTTTAATAGATATATGCCAACGACATAAAGCAGTACTGAAATGTTTATTAGCTTTACAAGACGATATTAAAGTTTTAATTATCTTAAGAAGATATTTTATCACACTGCGAATAATTTTATTTATCAACACTAACAAGACATTGCCTACAGTATGTCTATAAGATTCGAAATTAATGCACATAATTTTTATTATCTATATTCACGAAAAAACATTTCTACTGTATTTTGAAATAAATATATTATAAAATTATATTTTGTAAGATGTTGAAAATGTTTCAGTCAAAATAATCCACTCTAGTCTCCGTTTTATAAAAGAATTAAATGCTGAACTATCTTATTGACAGTCAATCTTTGTGCACATTTTAATAATTTAAACGTTTAATTTGTCAATAAAGAAAACTTTTTTAAATATCAAAATTTACAGATCAATTAAATAAATAGAATTTCTGGAAAAAAAAATAAAAAATTAGTATTTTTATACAGATCCGAACATAAACTGTAAGAAAGTGCGCTTCAATGGAACCCAAAGATGTGCCATGATGAAACTAAAATATTAATTAACTAATCCATTTCAAACACATGAAAACTGTTTTATCGTTAACTAGGATTGTAGAAGAAAATTATCTAAGTATCATAGACAAGAAATAAATTTTTTTTTTCAAGTTAAAAATTCCAGAAATTGTTTACTTTTTTATATAAATAACACTGTTTTATTACTACTGCATATTAAAAACTTTGATTTAGTTTTAAATTTAATTCTAATCTTATTTCAGGTATGAAACGAGTTCATAAATTATTTACTTCGTAAAATTACCACTACTTTTATTTTAATTTAAGAACGAATAACTTATCGTCGTAATATATCATTATTAAAAAAATGTGATATTAGTAATTGTGACATTTAAAATTAATACAAAAAGTATTAAAAAAATTATTTTTCATATAAATTTAAATTTTATTTGTGACGTAATTAATTATTTCACTTATAGTATTTCATCTGAAAGGATACAATATTATTACAATTCTTCATTATTATGCTGCAGATGTCTAGAATGGAGAACACATTGCATGCTTGGAAACTTTATAATTCAGGATTATTTACGACAGATTTCTGTGTATTAATCAAAAGATATTCGTCTGGAATGGAAATAATTCAGGAATGAAAATTCCGGAGGAAATATTAGCTTTAGGCATCAAAGTTTTGCTCTTTTAATAGAAACAAAATTTTATCTCGCGCATCATTAATTATGATATTTTAAGTCGCTTAAAAATATTTGCTAGTTTGCCAGATCGTCTTATCTCATATGAGATTTTAATGAATTGCAAAATTTATAAAAATTATCTATTACGCTTTTATTTTATTATTATTACTTTCTCGTATTTCTTAAAATAAATATAAGGAAGATAAATTTCCTTTGTAAACTGCAGGTCTTCAGACTGTTCTATCCTCGTCGTGACCTAGTCTACTAGAAAAGAATAGACCAACGACTTGTTTTCCCTTTAATGCCTCTCTAGATATTTCTGGCATGAGTAGTAAAGCACTCTAAATAGATCTAAATGGTTCACAAATTAAACAAATGCCTTCTGTGTTACGTAAAGAATAGCAGTAAACTTCATATAAACAAACTCTTTGGTATAGAATAGGTTTGCAACGCGTGGAGGACACTAGAATGGGAAATAAATTCGGATATTAACTCGAAAGAATTTTTTTGTGGATTATTTCACAAAATTTATTCATTCCCCCATATAAAGTTTGCTCATAATGGATACCGAAGAATGACAGGTACGTTCGGATGGCATTTTAAAGTCTGCTTGCTTAATTCACGACTATTTAAAATTAAAACATTATAAAATAGACATATATGAATATCCGCTTATGATCTAAGTTCTAGAATGATATCTATAGGTGCTCATCAAGGACGCGAATAAATGCGATAGAATAACATTCCAGTAGATCCTAACTCGCTTTGTTCTAATGCACCTTACTCATATATAAATCCCGCATATTTCGAAACATTCTTCTTATTCCGATAACAATAATAAACTTTCCTGAAGTGTTTTGGAAGACTTTGATAATTGTCGGAATGTTGTTCATAGATTCAATGTTCATAAAATCAATCCTAAATTAGCTACTATATTAGAATTCTTCATTCATAGAAATACGTATAAAGAAAATCGACAATACTATACTGTATATCCATTCACAACAAAAACTTTCTCATTGACAAAATATCTTCGACTTTATTAGAGTTACGTACTTTTCTGTTTCAACAACAACAACTTCACGACTATATCCTCCTGGGAGGGTGAACAGTATTCAAAGAATAAGGAAAAACCAATGGGAAAATTCACAAGGCACAGATTAGATGGCGCCACACATCTCTATCCCTACATACTATACTAGCATCCTCCATCGTCATACGTCTCTTATTCATACTCTCAAACCCATATATCTTCAAATACTCATCCCCTCATTCTTTCCTACATTTACCATCCATGCATATTGCAAACATTCATTTCGTTAATCGCTATTCACTCATTCGTTACGTGTAGTCAAATCATTTCAAAACTGTATCATCCTTACAAGTTTTACTCCACATCTCTTCGATACTTTGCTATACAAAACACACACATATTATGTTACTCCTTCACGCTCTTTAAATATCTTCTCCACTGCCCTCAAACGCTTTTTATTCCCTTTACATTCATTAGATCTCATTCCCATAAATTAATATCCGATTTTTCTGGCTCAGTCAAATTTAATTACATAACTGCATAGTTGTTAATAATCATAAAATATTAAACAAAAGGAATATTTAAGATCATTAATATATCGCATGCATCAAATAATTGTGTTAAGATATGCGAACAATCAAGGACTACGAAGTCTACACTATATTATAATATGTTTAAGACTTAAATTCATAAATAGGAATTATTTAAACAGATTTTTAAAAAAATCGAAATTTACGTATTAACCTTATGTACTGTATTTTCAATATTCTTAAGTTTGTATTTTTCTAATTGCCGCAAGTTTCGCTCTAAATGATAAATTGTATTCAAGACCGTATTGTATAATCAGCGAATCTCGTCAGAGGGCGGCACTTACTTGGATGTTTTGCAAGGATGTTTTGAGCGAAGAATTTACGAAGTATGAACCATTATTTGTTGGATACTGTACATATAAAAATTATTAATAATTTAAAATACTAATAATGGACCAACTATAATATCCATATTAATAGTAGTAGTAGAAGAAATATTAATAATTAAATATAAATTATTACTGTAATTATTGACAGTATTGACAAACGAGATTATGAATTTTGCTAATTAAGGTTTGAAAATTATTTCTTCCTCAATCAAATTATGAAATTGTAACTTTTTGACTACATATTCAGACTATTGCCTGACTTATCATTGTAACATTCAGATTATATAATAGGCTCTAAAAATATTTTATTCAAAGATGTGAAATTTAAAAGTTTCCTCTCAATTCTTGAAAGTCATTGACCTAATTGCGGATCCATACAAAAAATTTTTGAGAAAGGAAAAGGAAGATGGAGAAAAAGTAACTACTGTATATAAATTATGATTGTTTAGTGGTATTTTTTTTATTAACATAACTTCTATTTATATTTTTTCTCTGACGAGTATTTTAGATTAAAAACAAAAATATTAATAATATTCTAATGTGTTGAAGGAGGTTAAAGCCCCTATAGATCATGATATAATCTCTCCATATCAAATATAACATCGTAAAACCACCAGACATTCATTTGGTGTAATAAAATACTGTATTAAGCTTTTCATTGATTATTTTTAACTCTCTGTCATATTGGCAACATTTGTCTCCATGTTCTAATGAACAGCTATTCTTAGTAGGTGGGTGATGTTCATTTGCAATGGAAACAAAGCATACAGTATGCTCTTCAACGATTTTTGATTCCTAAATGCTAAAAATGTTGAATATGAATGATTTTAACACTACTATGCTATGAAAACTTTTAACACTAATAATTGCCTTTACTTTTAATAATCAGTAAACATTCAAGAAAAAGACAGATTGGATGAGAAATCAGCACTCAAATTACTACAAAAGATCACAGATGGAAATATCTCTGATTGTGACTTTTCAGACAACAATGACAATGAACAATATAGTTAGTTTGAATGAATTTCCCCCACTATATACTCAATATTCAAATATAGAAGACAGTGCAGGTTATTGATTTAATTATTATTTATTCACATATATAATTATTTTACAAATTTAAAAAAAATTAATATAAAAAATTTTGTTATTACGAAAAGCTATAGAAAATGGCAATCAGTGTACTGAAAATAAAACAACTTGAGAAAGAAGGCTATAGAGCCATGGAGGAACTTGTTTCAGAGAATGGGGACATTGTTATTACCCAATGGAATGATGATGATGATAATTTTATTCTTGCCAGTTAATATGTTGGCATTGGGAATACTGACATTGTCAGAAGATAGAGTATAAAGGATAAAAAGCACATTGAAATGAAAAGATCTGAATTAGTGGCCCAGTACAATAGTCATGGATAGTATTAGTGCTTGATTTCTTGATTTTGCTCTAACAAATAAATGCAAAAACCAAAAAGTGCTCTGTCAGAGTAATTTTTTATTGATTTTGCATTAGTTCGTAAAATCGAGAATCCATTATGTATGTAAATCATCTCTATAGAACAGTTTATAGCTAAAGGTAGATTTGTTATTTCTAAGTATTTAAAGTTTAAACAATAAAAAAATAAGAAACAAAACATACACTGGAAATTGTTGTAACTAATGAAAATTGAAAGCAGACCAGTGCAAGCACGATTGCTATGAGCACAAATCTGATATCTGGAATCAGCTGCAAAATAATAATCAAGTATTTTCTAAATGATCAGAACTATCAGAAAATGCACAAATTTATAGATTAGAAATATTGGCACACAGATTGCTAATTTCCATTTAATATTAACATATATACACAGTTGTGGCCACTTTGTTTACTTGCTAAAAAAAGATTGGTCTCATATTATCAATCTTATTTGTGAAGTGCCCAGTAAATTAATATTTTTGAATGTAATTAAATATGAATAATCACTTCATAACTACATATTTTTTAGCATAATGGCAGATCCTATCATTGCTATTGGGTGACTAATACTGCAAAGAAGTAATGCAATGCTTTATGTATTTTTGATTATATTTATGCAATATCAGAAATTTAAATACCTAGAAAAAATTATGTACAATCATATATATCCAAATAGTTAAAAAAAATAAAAATTAGTAATGATCTTTGTTAGGAACAAATATGACAGATTGCACAGCTGGTGCAATGGGAACGTGGCATGACTGAACTGGCAAATCTTTCAAAAAAATTTTTTTGGTTTATACATGAGTATACATTTATACAAACTTACAAACTAATTTATTAATTAAAAGAGTTACTGCAACTTATATAGAAAAGAGTTATGTTACTTTAGCTATTTCTATGCATTGTGGATATCATTGAATAGCTATTATTGTGAAGATAACTATTAATATAACAATTATTGTAACAGTGTAAGTCAGACCTGACCAATTCAAACTCTTCTGTAGGCTAGTTGGTAGAATATTCAGTTTTTTATAGGTCACACATTAGATAAAACAGTATTTAAAAAATAATTAAATGACATAATATACTTTATTCATTGTTTGTATAAAGCTTATATGAATGATGAGCACAAAAAAAATTCTGTTAATATTCATCATTCCAAAATATGTACTTATTTATATATATATATTGTAAATATGGTTATTTTTTATTTTTTAATAAACTGTTGGGTTGCTTCTCTCTTCTTTCTGCTAATGTCACATTATCTCTTGACAGGAATCTTTAAATCATTCTTTTACTCTATCATCTTCTATCTTCGTTCTTCATTCTTCCCAGGTCAAATCAATGAGTAGTGCCTTCTCTCTCTCTATTTCCAACATGTTTGGACTTGTAAATACAATAAATTTTTATGTTCTATATTTCAAAAAAAGTTTGGATTTATGAATGTTGTGTTCGGAACAATGTTTGCTGAGAACTTGTTGTGTTTTGAAACTTTGCATTCTGTTTTGTTCTAAGAATTCTGGCTTATTGTTTTATGTTTGTGAACTGAAAATGGCCTTGTTAAGCCAAAACTGTTTTTTGTTTGTAATGTTATTTATGTATATAACTGTGTTAATTAAATAGTTGTATCCTACTGACTGTGTTTGTGCATTACCTTTTATATAAGAAATTTAGTTTTAGTTTTAATAATAAATCTAATATTTGTGAAATATTTTTCTTTATTTTGGAGATTCATATTTGGATAACTATTTAATATAGATCTAAAATTTCTTTTTGTA
Organism: Olivierus martensii; assembly: GCA_000484575.1. Taxonomy (NCBI): domain Eukaryota; kingdom Metazoa; phylum Arthropoda; class Arachnida; order Scorpiones; family Buthidae; genus Olivierus; species Olivierus martensii. The sequence goes on along the minus strand of AYEL01091671.1, from coordinate 3,726 downwards.
TTCCATGTTGAAAGTGTTTATACTTTTAAGGCTGTAAAAATACTGGCATGATTATTTATAGCAAGACTTTTCAACATTTTTTCCTTGTACTCATGAGTTTTGTCTATTTCTTTAGCCCTCTTTCATAGTTGCTATTAGTTTGGTCTTATATGGTCCTTAAAGATATGGCATGGCCCACATTGAAAGCCATTGATTATAATAGCATTATTAGTGAGATAGTCTTCACATTCAATAATTAACATTAAATTTTCTATAAATATATTAAGATTTAAAAATTTTATTTTAATAATATAAAAATGAATCATAGCCTTCTAGGTAGTTTTTCATAAAAATTTAATGATGTGGCATAGCTTTCTATAAAAAATAATGCATGTGCAAAACATATTTTTTGAAATAATAATAAATCTTTTAAAATAGTGTGTCACTTAATGTAAAATAAAAAGAAAAATTAGATTATTATGAGTTTAATAGAGAATGATAAAGGACAGAAAGCATGATGCTGAACAATATTCTCTTAATATATAATCTTGAATATTATTATTAGGATATTATTATAAAGAAAATATAGGTAACCTTTGTATAACTTTTATAACTGTATAATTGTAATTAAGTTTTATAAAATCTCATATAGTGCAAAACTGTTTTATACAAAATTAAGATTTACAACAAATTCTAAACCATGTTTGAGCAAAGCCATATTCTGTAAATACTGTGTTGTATAAGGATTGTTGCAATTTTCTAATCATGTTAGAGCAAACTGTGTTGAAAAAGTACTATGTTATACAAAGGTTGCCTGTATTTAATAATAATTTTTTTTATAAACAATTTATATACTTTAATAATAATTTTTTAGTTTTTTATAATTTAAGAACTATAAACTTAAGAAATGTGTTATAGAAAGATTTAAATATTTAAAGAAAAATTTAATTTTTTGTCACATATAGTACTACAAACTATTATTAAATAGGAATTAGATAAACTTTATTATGCTCACAGTGGTGGTCAAAATTATTGCATAATTCAATAAATTACAGAATAATTTTATGTTAATTTCTTTCTACAGTACTGTGAGTTATTTTGAAATATATTTTTTCAACTGAAAAAGTTTCAATGTAGCTATTTTTAACATATCAAAGCTGTTAATATAAAAATATATTTCAATTACATTTTATTGATATATTACCTGTATAGCTTTAGGGAATAATAAACTTTAGTAATAGAAAATTAACAGAAATAATTAGCTAATTTAGTGTTAATGTAACAAAGTTATTAATAAATTCCAATATTAGTACAATATTTTATATATCATTTTCTTTTTACAATTATTTAAAAAATAATCTACATAATACTGAGTCTTTATATCACTAGTTTACAATATAAAATAATTGGTTTATATTTGTGACAATATACATGTGAATTCTTTTTTGCTTCAAATACATGTGACATTTATAACATATAAATTAGTTTTGTTTTGTCACTTACTAGTCTAGTCTGTTTATTTTTTTAAATTATTTCATATTATCATCATTTATACATAATGTATTTGAAGGGTACAGAAGCAAAACTTACCGGTACATTCTCCATTTTTGAAGATTTGTGATAAAGTAGAAAAAACTTTTCACATGTGTAGATTGGATAAATTGCATAGAATTTTTATTTATTTATTTCTTCTATATGATTATAAATTATTGGTTAACTCATTTCTTATGAAAAATGTGAGTGTAACCTGCAAATTTTAATTAAAATTTGAATAATATGAGTTTTGCTCCAAAGTTTTGGATAATATGAGTTTTGAATCAAACAGGTATGAATAATGTTAGTTTTGCTACATATATCATCTTTTTTTAGGTATGGAGTATTGATGTAGCAAGTAGATTTCAGTAAATATACTAAGTGGACAGAACAGAATAAAGAAAAAATAGTAAAAAAATGAACAATATAGGAAAAAACAATATAGTACAATACTTCAAAATAAATATTATTTATTTTAAATAACTGCTAATAACTAATAATTTTTGTTCAATAATAATATGATATGGTATAATAATATGAAAACTGAACAAAAATAATGGTTTTTGATGTGTATTTAGCTTAGTCAAACTAAGCCTCTGAATTTTTTTCTTTTTACCTACACACAAGAAATAAAAGATAATCAGAATTTCAAAATTATTTTTAATTCAAATTTGAGTCTTTGAAAAAATGTTTATTCATCAAAATGTAGAGTTGATGGCTTCTTCTTGCAGATGGTAAAAAAAAGTATTTTTATCTTTTTATTTGATTACTGCTTGTATTGTCACCGATATCTTTGCAAAAATATACCGTAAATCTGTAATCTTTCTCCAGTCTTCATCACAATATTTTGGCAAGTAATTATTGAAAATAATTTAAAACTATAGATCTAAATCTTATAATTCAACAAAATTAATATGGTACCAAAACTGCAAAATTCCCACAATGCATTTTTATAACATGCTATTTGATTGGTGAAAATGGATAATGTGACTTTTGATACCAAACAGAAGTGTTTTGTATCAAAAATCGCATTATCCATTTCTATTAATTTGTGAATTTTGCTGCAAACTCTATATTTCTGAATTAAATTTTAAATGTTAATTTTCACATTTGATACTTTTGGTGTATATTTTTATCTGGAAAAGATGCAGAATAAGACTACAATCTTAACTCAATTTTGAAAAAATTGGAGAAATTGAGTTTTGTTTTGTATACTCCTCATTTATAATAAAGATTTTAGATCATTTTTAATATTATTTTTATATGTTTAGATTAAAATTGTTAAGCATACAAGAATCCTTATATCTTTAAAATAGTTTTGTTTTATACTAAAGTAATTGAAGAGGAGCTTAATTCAAAAGTACTTTTACTTTAATAAAATGTGCTTTAGGGTCTATGAACCTTTATTTTTAAAAGTATATCATTTTTTTATTTTAGTGCATTACAGTGGTACCTTGGTTAACGACGGTAATCCATTCCAGCGGAACCGTCGTTAACCAAAACTGTCATTATCCAAAGCACGATTCCCCATAGGATTTAATTGAAAATTGATTAATTCGTTCCGGCTCCTTCCCACAATCATCATAAATATTAAAAATGCAGATAAAACTCATTTAAAATGTCCTAAAAATATGGAAAATGTCATTTATTTATTTATATTTGCTACAAAAAAATTAACATTAATAAAATGAATTGTTCATGGAAACCGTTTTTAATTATCAATCTTCATCAGAAGGACAATTGAGCTCACTTTGGAGTTTTTTGACAAACGAACCCGTAAACACTGATATGATACTGACTTATAGATTTAACGATTATTATACAGGTAAGATTTGATTTTGCCTTTTCATGGCAAACGAATAGTGATATGCACTCACCGATTTATTGTTTGTACAAACTGTAGGATCTCAGACAGTCGTTATTTTTTCTAATGGAATCCGAAACTGCGACGTCACATCACTCGCAGGTGGTGCAAGTAATGTATAACACAAATAAACAATTGAATTAGACTTTGTTCGCAGAATTTAAAATAATAATTGTCTAGAAATCATCTTTAAGAAACTAAAAACTAGTGGACTGTTGCACGTCTATTTTTAATTAATTAAATAATTTGTTTTCATTATTATATGTTAATTATCATTTAGTTAAATATATTTTTATATGGTTATAATTTTATTAATTTTAATAATGATATTGTCGGATTTGAATTGATTG
>AYEL01091670.1:0-48757 GCA_000484575.1 Olivierus martensii | reverse complement strand
GTGGGTCTCCATCAGGGCTCGGCACTGAGCCCTTATCTGTTCAACACAGTGATAGATGTCCTATCAGAAAAGGTCAGGGAAGAAGCACCTTGGAACATGCTATATGCAGATGATGTAGTTTTATGCGCAAGATCTAGAGCAGAGGTCGAAGAAAAGCTGGAGAATTGGAGGAAAGCTTTAGAAGACAGAGGACTGAAAATCAGCAGAAGCAAGACAGAATATTTGGCCTGCAACATAGGGACCCAGGAAAATGAGGAGCTGAAGCTAATGGAAACAACAGTTAGGAAAACAGACCACTTCAGATACCTTGGTTCGATTGTGGATGAATTGAGCGAGACAGGTAGAGAAGTGAATAACAGAATACAGGCAGGTTGGAAAAATTGGAAAGAAGTCTCTGGAGTCCTATGTGATAAGAAGATCCCTGTGCGTCTAAAGGGCAAAGTATACAGGACAGTGGTGAGACCAGCAATGCTGTATGGAACGGAAGCACTCCCCCTTAAGAAATCCAATTTACAAAGGATGAAGGTGGCAGAAATGAGAATGTTAAGATGGATGTGCGGAGTGACACGAGCAGACAGGATTAGAAATGAACACATCCAAGGGACAGTGAAGGTTACGGATATTGCAAGTAAAATCCAAGAAAGTAGATTAAGATGGTTTGGCCATTTAATGAGAAGAGATGAGGACTACACGGGCAAAAGACTTATGAACATAAAAGTTGAAGGAAGGAGGAAAAGAGGACGACCCAAGAGAAGGTGGCAAGACATCGTGGATGACGATCTGAGATCAAAGGGTCTCAGAAGGGAATGGACAAAGGACAGAACGCAATGGAGAAAGCTCATCAAAAACAGTGACCCCATATAGAAATGGGAAGGAGCTTGATGATGATGATTGTTTAGACTTTATGCCTAATAATTTAAAAGTCAGACTAATTCCGTTACACGATAGAGATCATTCAAAATACAGTAATAAAATGCTGATGTTTTTGAAACTCTTTTCTGCATCTTGATTATATTATTCATTTGAAAGAATTTTTTTTAAAATGGTCTTTAACTTTCATACTATAGATACTGTAGGTAGAAATTATATTTTACATTTTTAATCAATGCTATAGATTGTTTAAGATTTAATGGTTCAAGAGCTTATGAACCAAACTGTGTCAAACAAAAATTTTATAAAATTATAAAAACACAATTCACGAATTATTGCTCTCCATTAGTGTGAGATGATATTTAATATACTGTACCTGGTGACTTTTTGAATTTTTCATAACGATCTCTTCTTCCCAAAGACTGGATTAATAAAATACTCTGCAAAATGTAAGTTTTTTTTCTAGATTACAAATTGATGTTTATGAATAAATATTTATTGCGTTACTGTTTCACAAACTAAAAAAAGTTTCTACAGATGCTTTTGAACTCTTTGCATACAAACAGAAATTAAGAAAATAACACAATAAAAATTTATTTTAAAAATAATATTGATATATGAATATATTCTTTGTTCAAGTATCACACTACCCACGATAGCCAGATTAACAAGAACGTGTGCAGAAAAATTGACGCAACCATTATTCTTGTCCTGTGTGATGGTGAGAGGAATATGTTTGTGCAAGAATCAATCTTGCTTGAACTTGAGTTGTCATTTTATGTCAAAATAGTTTTATTAATTATTAACAGATTAGTTAGTTTTTGTTAAGCAGCCGTATCCTCATGGGATTCTGTATCTGGTGGCGGCCACTTAGAGCCCATTGCAGGCTGGCCAACATCCATGATGGGATTCGACAGGCCAGGCCCGGATCCCCCCTGAAAAACTAGAGGTGTGGGACCCGGATTTGAACCCAGTCCGCCAGGGTGGCAAGCCACAGTTTTACCACACGGCCTCCGGCCAATAATTATTAATAGATGAGCTAATGTTATCATCAATAATTTCATTACATAATGGCGCCGTAAGGTTAAATTCAGCCTTAGGTACATTTCAATTTTTATACGGCCCGCTTCATCTTGATGATTGTTAATCCGGCCCTCGGCAGAAAATAATTGCCCACCCCTGATCTAGACCAAACTGCACCAAATACAATATTCATAAAAACAAACAAAAACAGCACGTAATAGACATTTGTAGAAAACAAAGAAGTCTAATATATAATACCCAGTAATATTCAAATTGCCCACCCCTGATCTAGACCAAACTGCACCAAATACAATATTCATAAAAACAAACAAAACCAGCACGTAATAGACACTTGTAGAAAACAAAGAAGTCTAATATATAATACCCAGTAATATTCAACAACTTTAAAAGGGTAATTGATAAAACCAAATAATAAGTAACAGCATTAATCCCATTAAAAAAACATAAATATAAAAAATTAATTTTTAAAAATAATGTAAAAGCTCATAATTCATATAAAATAAAAATTATGTTTAAAACACCATTACTTGATAAGAAAAACCATAATTAAAATTCTTTAGAAATAAAATTTTAAAAATGATCAAAAAGTTATAAACATTTTGCAAGAAAATAAGAGAGGGCACTCTATTAAAATGTGTTCAAAGTAAGTTCACAGTTACAAAAATCACAAATCAATTAGTCTTCACCTATCAACAATTGGCAAATAACAGCATTCAACTGTGTCGTCGAGTCTTTCTTGGATTATTTTCTGTTTCTACAGTAGCTTAATTGCAAGTAATGGAAAACTGATTTGATATAATTTTCTGTTGCTCAATAAATAATGTTTATCAATGTAAAAAAGTCTCTTAAAGGACAAATTTAAGAAGACTTTTAAAACACTAAAGCTGAAACTTGTTTAAGAAAAAGCTAGATTTTCACTCCTGTTTATTTGCAAGAAAACTCTCTTTTTGAATCGAGTTGATTCAAGCCAGCAAACTCTAGTTTAAATAATGGGCTAGAGATGACTGTGAAAGTTTACCATGAGCATATGTAATGATTAATAAATTTTAGTCTTGCCTTAAGAGATGTTTCAAAGTGTATTTTTATAACAAAATATTTTACTTTTGATTAAGAAAGAATTTTGTAAACTAAATCAAACATATATAAATAGAATACATTTGTATAATTTAATTTAGAAAAGAAATATAGTAATATAATTAAAATGAATGTGTCAAAGCTTTGAATATACTTTATATGCAGAAAATTTTTTATAATAAATCAATATTGAGATTTTAATTTAAATATGCTATAAATATATAATGTAATATACAAATTTTATAATATGAAATATTTTATAAACTTTCAGTTTTCTGAGAAAAGTTAATGTCATAGACCAAATAATAGAAATATATTTTAACTGAACTAATCTTTTATTAAAAATTTTGTTATATATTCTTGTAACAATTTTCGCGTATAAAAATGCAAAGAATAAAACAGAACATTTTTTTTGTTATAATCTATGAGCATTGCTTTAATTTATAAGAGAACTTCTTGGAAATACACTTAGCTGGAGTCTTTTTGAAAGACAAATCACTTTCAGAATGATGGAGGATTTATTAGCATTTTCTAAGTTTTGTGATCCAAACAAATATTATTGTATATATGATGTTTTTTTACTGAATCTGTTTTTTTTAGTGCTGCATAATGTAAACAACTTTTGTAAGATTGAGCCAAATTTCTGTTAGGATAGGGAATGTTGGACCAATAGATAATTTTCATCACCATTAAAACTTATTATATACAGATATTCTCTGATTTATATATATCCAATATCCAATTCAACATTTATGTAATATATTTTCAGATAATTTTCATCACCATTAAAACTTATTATATACAGATATTCTCTGATTTATATATATATATCCAATATCCAATTCAACATTTATGTAATATATTTTTCATAATTTTTTCTTTTTCAATTATAAATATCTACTGTATTTGTAAGTTACAAGTGCAAATATTTAAAAATCTATGTTACTTGATTTATATATGTTTTGTATTGTTTGTTGATTTTAAGTATCATATTACTGGTTATCATTCTATGTGGTGATGTATCTCAGTCAAGAAACAATATGTCACCCTAACATTGTGTTGGTACAATCACCATATCCATCTAGCCCAGAAGCTTTTCATGTAAATCTTTTGTAAAAATTTATTTTCTAACTTATGCAAAATTTGAGTTATGTAAAAAAAAACTTTGGTCCAAATTATTTCCATAAGAAACAAATTCCTATTTCTTTCAGACATTAATATTTGCATAAGAGTTTGGGAATATCTATATATTAGGCCCTCATTTAACATCAGGGTTAAATTCCTGAAATTTATGACTCTAACTAAAAAGACATAAATGAATTTAATCAAAACCAAAATCTCTATTTATCTAAGATTATAAGTCAGGATTATAGTTTTAGATTTTGATATTAGAAGAGATATTATTTAATAATTTTTCTCATCTAAATTTACTATATTATTCACTAATGGAATGAAATGAAAAAAGTGTGATTTAATTGTAAAATTTTACATAACAGGTATATATCATGTATTATATGTAAAGAAAATTATTTTCTGATAAAATATAGGGTAGAATCCATATGTCTTATGTCTATAAGTTTAACATCATTTTTCAATCAATCATTAATCATTAAATAGCTGTGCCATTCCAGGTTCTATTTCAGGTTGCCAATACTTGTGGAGGTATTTTGAACTGTACAATAAGGATCTATGCATCTGGCATGAACTTCCTCTTAATTTTTCAAGGGATAGGTTCCTAATTTGATTTTGTATCCTCTGATTTGAAAACTGAAGAGTTTCCACTGGGCCAAACAGGCCAAATATCTCATATAGTGTATAGTTTAATATATTGTTCATAGACAATATTGTATGCTTGAATTAGTGCTCATATAAAATATAGTTAACTTATTTTCTACAATTACTATAGGTTTTCATCTTGTCTTTTTCTATTATGAAGGAAAATATAAGAAAATAGGGCTTTATTCCATTTTGTTTTTAATTAACTCACTTAGGTTTTGATAGTCCTATAATAGCAAAGTAATATTAACCAAGGTGATTGCCGAATAATGATGTACTGTATATATAAAACTTTAAAAATAAGTTTTTTTTTAAATATATAATTTCAGAAAAACATTCTGGAATAAAATCTTACTGCCTGATTGACAAAATTTCTGTTATTGTTATGGATAAATATTAGTAGTTTTTATTTGGTTTACAAAAAAGTGGCCCCTTGCATTTTGCCTCCGGAATATTTCGCTCCCTGTAAATAATGAGTAAGATGCAAAATTGTAAATACAATCAACTCTGGATAACTCAAATTTTTATTGAAATTCCAGCCCCTTTAGTGGAGATTCGATGGTTAATTGTCTGTGATTGTTTACAAATTAAACCTAATTAATTAGGAAAAATTAAAAAAAGTGAAATCTCGCTTAATTTTCGTTTAAATTTTTTCATAAAAATTTTTTCTGAATTTTATTTCTTTCATAACTTTTCGTTATTATATGAGATCAGAGAAAACATTATTTTCTATATGAAATCTTAGCCATCCACGAAATATTTGGCACTTTTTGATAGTGGCAATCTTATGAATAAAATAAGGTACAAATGAAGAAAATTGGATAATATTTTTAAAAAATTATTGATAAAAACTCAGTACAGTGGACCTCAATTTTACGAACTCGTACGAATCCTCAAAAAAGTTCATAAAATCGAAAGTTCGTAAATGGGAATGGCATTAATTAATAATAGGGACTTTTTTGGAACCAACTAAATAGTTCGTAAATTGGAGTTTCATAAAAATGGGAATCCACTGTATTATGCAAATTTAATTAAGTTAATTATTTAATTAGTCGAAAAGTGACAGAAATTTATTAAACTATTGTCATATTTTTAATAAAATTTATTTGTTATGTTTTTTCTTCTATTTAATAATTTTTATTTTAATTTTTTATAAATTTTCAAATTTATAAAATATCACGAGAATGGAGCTTCATTTGCTAAAATAAAACAAAATCTGAATTGGCTTATAGGACTTAAAAATAAATTTAAAGAAACAAAATAAATTAGAATCATTAAAAACTTGGTATATTATTTACATTTTGTATCCTACTCATTATCTACACGGGGCGAAATGTGTTGGGGAAGAAATGTGGGAGGCGAAATGCGACGGGCCACTACAGGGGTCAAAATGTGCTGGAGGTGAAATACGAGAGGCCACTTTTCTGAATCCCTTTTATTTATTTGCATATAGAATGGCTTATAAATCACTTTATCCTTGAAAAATTTAACTTTTTTGCTAATGTTTTATATTTAAATCTTTCAGATTTTGAAAATATGTTCTTTAGAAATTTATTATGGAAAAACTCATGATGGAGCAACATATAAAAATCATTAAATTTTATACTATTTTTGTAATGCAGAGAATATACATGCACTATTTGACATAATGTCAGCAAATATGTTCCATACATAGTTAAAAAATTTCCATTTTCTGTACTTTATTATACAAAAATATGAATAAAAATAATTAACAAACAAAAAGTTATTAAATTTTTTAAATGGTAAAGTGATTTTATAGGCCATCTTGTATTAGAGACAATTGGTCTCCTTTTAAATTAAAGAATCATCTTCATGATCATTCTATAATACCAGACTTTTTGGTGGAAGTACATCATCATGAATGCAATAGACTCCCAATTAATTGATTTCTAACGAGACCACTGATGCTTGATAAATGAATGGCTAGTTAATCCGAAAACACACAAAATACCATTTATAGGTTGTAAATTAAAAACATATATATAAATATTTATACATTTATATCTAATACATATGTGTGTGTTTTTTATCTAAATAAATGTATATCAAACATTTACTTACACAAAAATTTGTAATCTTTATTTGTCTTTTTGGATTAAATTCATTTTTTATAAGAATTATATCAATACAATGCACTGTACTTTGTGAGACTGGATAAGAGAGAGAGCATTGCATTGGAATAACATAATTAATAATAATTTTACATTACATAGAAAAATTTACTATATTTAGCTTTGCATTATTTTTGTTGTTAGGCTATTTCACCAAATTTAAAATCTTTTTACAATTTTTGAACTTTTCTAAATTTGAAAATAAAATGCCATGTTCATATTTTCAAAAGTTTGTAACTAGAACATATATTTTCCAGTAATTATGATTTGAGCTGTATTTTTGATAAATTCATACAGCTTCTAAAGGAACATATTTTAAATTTGAAAAGTTTACATTCATCATTTGAGTTATTACGTCATCATATACATAAAAAGTTTTAAAAATTTAACAGAGTATCAAAATTAAAAACAAACTATTAATAAGAGATACATATTATAAATAAATGTGAACATATTAACAAAATAACAATAACTTCAATTTCAAAAGTTCATAACTTATGGATAATTCTGTAATTCCATGTGTTGGAGAACAACGTACTAGGTTGCACATTTATGACGTTTGCATACATTCCCTTTTCTGCTATAACAAGTGATTCTTGTAAATACGTATGTTTGTGTTCAAAACCTGTTCTTATAATTCCTGCTTGTTTCCAATTTATATCTATTTGTATTCGTAAAACTCTTAGCCAGTGATGTACTAAAATGGGCATTCATAATATCTTGCTGATGTTCATTGATCCTTTGGGAGAGATTCCTCGTCATTACTCCAATATGTCCTCATGCTGTCCTAAAGTTTTATTATACATAGGAATTGTATATACTCCCGATTGCTGTTTTGGATAGTGCTTTTTATTGTTTGTCAATGTAGAAAATAAAGTTCTCCTTCTTCTAGGTGCCAATGTGATCCCTATTCTTTTTGCTACTTCTATAAGGGATTTATACATAGCTATTTCATACAGCAATGATATATATTTTTGCTGTTCTTGTTGGTCCAATGTTGATCCTCTGCAGTTGATGCATTTGGTATTACACTACTACTGTTCTTGGTCAATTCTTTATAAATTTTTTAATAAAACTATTATTATAACCATGCTTTCGGCCTTCTTTAAAGATGTATTCTTTCTCTGCCTTTTTTGCTTCATCTGTTGAGCAATGCGTCAGTAGTCTTCTAAAATACAGATAGGCCTCAATTAGCGCGACTTCGAATAGCACGAATTCGAGGGAACAGATAGAAATCGATTTCTTCCACATTTAGCGGTGCTTTTTGTTTAGATAGCGATGTCTTTACTTTCTCATAAATGTTCTTTTGCCTGAAGAGGATGCAAATAAGGCATCGAAAACATTAGCAATAAAAGATTATTTGTGTTTTTCTTACACCTGCCAGTTTGTGCTTCTTTAATGGTTATAGTGTGAAGTAATAATAAGGCAGTTGTGTTTTCTATTTATAGTTTTTCATGTTTATTTTATTTAATAAATTTTGAATTATATAGACGACATTGCTATTTTCACATTTTTATTCCCTGGATATCGATAGATCGCTATATTGCTCCGGTGAAAAGTAGCTCATGGTCATAAAAAGGTTGACAGCCCTGGTCTATATAACATGGGTCCAGAAATACTTCCTTTTCAAGATAATTTTAAGTGTGTAAAAGAATAGGTCATATATGTAACTCCCTCAAAAGAAAGTAAATCATGATTATTTCCTACTATATACAAACTGTCCCAGTATGTTGCACAACTTGTGATTAATTGTGTAAAAGAATAGGTCATATATGTAACTCCCTCAAAAGAAAGTAAATCATGATTATTTCATACTATATACAAACTGTCCCAGTATGTTGCACAAGTTGTGATTAATGTATAGTTTGTTTTGTTACAACTGATTGCAAATTAACATTTTTTACAGCTGTCATAACCAAGACATTTTTTCCTTTCAAAAACTCGTCGTTAACCAAGGTACCACTGTATTTCAAAGTAAAATGGAACAATTCATATATGGATAATTTTTTATATTTATTCAGATAATTTCATGTTAACTTACCATGTATGAAGGATAATAGAATAAATTTGGCCATCACTATATATTATAAAATAAAAAAAAAAATGTAAGTTAATTAATTAATTTATATTATCTTTTTATAGGTTTCTTATCCTGAATTATCTGAAAAGTATATAAAAGATGCAAAAGCAAAATACAAGAAAATTTGAACATTGGCACCATTCATCTTCTGCCAGAATCTTTTAAAAAATTCACTCTGAAACAGCTCTCAAGGTTATATATCTTAATTAACCTACTAGAAGAATATATAAACCAAATATTTCTAGCCAAATATCTGTAGTGAGCTAATCTGAAATTAAACTGCAAATTTTAATGTTGTGATTAATAAATAACTATTAAAATTTACAGTTTAACTCCAAATTAGCTCACTAGGGGTATTTGGCTAGAAATATTTAGTTTGTTCTCAAGGTTGGAATAAAATTTATTAATTTATTAGTAATTTAATTAATTGCCTAGATACATTTGTTATTTTTGATCTTTTAAAGTCATCTTTAGCCTGTTATTTATACAGGTCAACACCAGTTTATAAGCCCTGATTGATTTTACAAGAAAATATCATTTATACTGAAAGTTCAGTTTATGAAATTTAACAACTCTGATTTTATAAGAAATTTTTAATAATCAAATGTTTCAAAAGTCAAACAACATATTTCTTTTTTAATGTGGAATGATACTTAAAAGATGCCAAAGATACAAAAGTGAACAGAGACATTATACAAATGTTTCTTATAGAAGAGTTACAAATTTTAAAATGTTTGTTAATATATTTATTAAAATTTATGTTTTATTTTATTTCTTCTACATATGAGATATTTTATCAATTTTCAATATAAAATATTCAGATAGATTGACCATTTATAAACTTGCTTTCCAATTAAGAACACAGCATAGAATGGAGGTTTTGTACCTTAAAATTTATACAAGGAATCCTGCTCTGCCCTCACTATGTTCTCTACTGTCCAGTTAATCTCGCAAGCATGGTACCATCCATAGGAGCGAGATATATGGTGAACAACAGCACCAAGAACCTAAAGACATGGCAAAGTTTTGAAATTTTACAAATATTAAAATAAATTATCGAAAGTTCTTAAAAATATTTGTAATATAACATGAAGTTTTCATGAAGTTTTAATTTTCATTGAATTTCAGAAATATATACATGATAAATAATGTGTATATAAAGTACAATATAACCAAAGAATAGTTCATTAAGTGAACAAAAACGACAATAGCCTATTTTCCTATTGCTAATTTTTACAAGTGGCATTTGATTTCAAGTAGTAATTTTTTTTTTTAATAAAAGCATATTCTATATTTTTGTATGTGTAGTGTCATAGTGTTTAAAAAAGGCACAAAGTATACATTTGCAAGAGGGATGTTCATAAGACTTGGTGCAATCCTGCCCACAAGGCTGGATAATTGTGTGATATAATATTGGTTTACTACCAAGTTTAACCAGATTCAATTCCAGATCCCAAATCTCCTATTTGCTTTACTGCCAATTGAACCATATCCTTCAATTGATAATGCACATCTCTATTGATGTGAATAACACATGATAGCCATTGTAGTATCACTACTTAGTATTGAGTAAAATGGAAAATGGTATAAAATCAGACACAAAAGCATATACAGTAGTGCATTGATTATCCAAATTAATTGGGGCCAAGATTGTTTGATTAATCAAATAGTTTGGTTAATCAACATAACATGAGAATCTGTAGTTATAACTAACATTAAATGAGCAGTCTTAAACATTTTATACAAAATTATAATTTATTGTTGTATTCTGTTTTTGTACTTTCATACCCTCTTCATTACAATCAGAATTAAAACACAATTTTTTTTATGATATAACATGCATGTTCTAAAATACAGTTCAAAAATTGCATAATTTAAAAAGAATATAGATTCTACATGATGTGTTGCTATGACTACAAAAATTCAAACCAATTACTGGTGTATGCTTTTGATATTTCTTGTTTATATCTTACATAGTAAAAATATCTAAAATGAAATCCTTTCAATCAGACTTAAACACGTAGGTTACATGTATTTAATTATATAACTATCTGTACATTTTTATAGGGATTCTCTCAGACTTTCATAGTGAAATAGAGTCAAAAGGCCTTTCAGGATGGAGACTGATGTGCTTGATGGAAGTATAAAATTCTGAATTGAAACTGGATTCTTCAGATTATAGATTCCATCTTTATTTTGCAATCTGAGCAGACAGCTTTTATATAAAATTTCTATGCCATCTGTCAACCTCTTTTTTATTAACTTTTTTAAGAAAACTCTCACTTTTTTTGGCGATATTATGAAAAATTCTACCAGTAATTTTTAAAATAATTATTTCATTGTTTATAAAATTGGATCATATCTCATTATATTTCAATGAAAATAAAACTGATACTTTTAAGATCAAGAACAAACTATTTTTTCCATTTAATTCTCATTTTAATATATATTTCCATTCACGGCAAAGTTTTATTAAGAACAGTAAAAAAAATATAGAACACTTGACAATTTTGCTTATTAAAACTTTCCTGTGAAGAGCTATTTTTCTGTTAAATTTCTCAGAAATATTTTATTCTTGTAAAAGTGTATTAAAATTTATGGTTTAAATTAGAGTTGCTGAAATTCTGGTGTTTTCAAAAACTTGAGCTTACAAGTTGATACTAAGGAAAAGCTTGAGTATTCAAGTTTTTTTGATAAATATTTATTAATTCATTGTGCTTGAAAGTCCATTAATCACTGCCTAACTTAATTATGACCATAATAAAAAGTTTGTTGTATTGAGATTTTAATTTAAATATGCTATAAATATATAATGTAATATACAAATTTTATAATATAAATATTTTATAAACTTCCAATTTTCTGATAAAAGTTAATGTCATAGACCAAATAATAGAAATATATTTTAACTGAACATAATTTTGTTTTGTGATAAATGGATCATCTAGACCAGGGGTGGGCAAAAGGCGGCCCACGGGCTGGATCCGGCCCGCGAAGGCATCTTATACGGCCCATTGTAAGGAAGCCGAACGTATTCGGTGAGGTGACAAACATTTTGGCCGGAGCTGTACATAAAGAAGTTAAAATGATTATTCCAGAGACAGTTAAGAAGTTCGACCTTAAAGTACTTTAAGCAGGCTACTTTGTAACGGGTATTAGTCATTTATGTATCATTAGATGGTATAGTTGTATCTAAGATAGTAGATGAGTTTCTCTATGAGACCTTATACATTGATACAGAATTTACCATCTTGGAAGACATTATTATACAACTAGAACCTCTACTACAAAAAAGTGATAGCATACAAGGCAAAAATTTACGTTGAGAACTTGCACAAGTTAAGAAATATGATAGAAACTACTTAAATATGTTACAATTAAAAATAAAATATGTAGAAGAATGGATGAAAGTTAATGACATTGTATGTGTCAGAGACGATAAGACAAAAACGATTGTTTTAATAAAGAGGAACACTTACGAAACATTTTAAAATGAATTTATTATTAGTAGTGAGTGCCAATTGCTTAATAAAATCCAACAAAAACAATTAATAAAGATGTACTTAGAATTTTAAGAAATAGTAAGCTTCCACCCTTTTTGAAAGGTGCAATAATAAAATCCCTAAGACCACAATTGATTGCATTCGTAAAAAGGCATAAAAATCCATTAGAAGCTAGGCCAGTTGTAGAGAAGAGATCTGTTCCAACATATGAATTAGAGAAACAAATAGCAAAATGATGTAAGGATAAATTATTAAATCATAAATGGACAGCTGGATCTTCGAAACAATTGAATGATGAGCTGTTGTAGGTTAGCCCTTTACCGGAAGAGAAACTAGAAATTTTCAATTTTAAAGCATTGTATCCATCTGTTAAACTACAGTCGGCATGTATGCAGTTGTATTGCTTCTTTTTACAGTATTTATGAAAGAAACATTGTGATCCAATCCTCAAAGGGGAAACTTGCCATCTTTATCTTTTGAGTGGGACAGGATGCACTGTAACATTCTTGGGATGGTTAACGATTACATAGTACCTAGATTTAACTTCTTCTGGGCCTTCACTGTATTTTTTCCCAGTCCGGAGAGCTGGGGAGGGGGATTTGGGACCAGTATCAAGGGTGGTTTAGTCTATTTTACGGACGATTGTAAATCAACTATGGGTGTTGGGGGAAGAGTTTACTGTGAGGGGATATGGGTGTTTTATTCCTATTCCCTTGGGCAGTTTTCCACTGTCTTTCAGGCAGAAATTTTTGCTATTTCTGCATGTGTTAGAATTAATCTCGATAGGGATTATGCCGGTAAGCATATTTTTATCCTATCTGACATTCAGGTTGCTTTTAAAGCACTTGATAGTTCCCGATTTGTTTCGTATCAGTTTGGGAATGCCATCTTCTCATTGAGGAACTGGCCACCAAGAACAGGGTGCAGCTTGTTTGGGTGCCAGGGCACAAAGGGGGGATTAGGGGCAATGAGATTGCTGATAGGCTTGTCAAGGAAGGGGCTTCTTGCCCCTTTTTTGGACCTGAGCCTGCCCTGGGTATTGGATCTGATGCTTTTGGGCAGGTCGTCAAGGACTGGTTGGAGTCCCAGCATCTTATTTCCTGGAGGCCTATCTCTGGTCTTCGGCAGGCGAAGGCTCTCATTTAAGGTTGCTCTGCTCATCAAACTAAGGAGTTGCTTTCACTGAACAAACTTGAGGTTAGAATTGTAACAGGGCACTGTCATTATAGAAGACATCTTCACTTGATTGGGCTTGTTGATAGCTATGTGCAGATGATGTCAGTATGAGGAGGAAACTCCTCTTCACATTTTGTGTGAATGTGTCCCCTTTCGTGGCTTAGGCGTGATCTCTTGGGGATGTATTTTCTTGTTCTGGAGGAGCTTGCTACTATCCCATTGAGGAAAATTCTGTCGTTTGTTTTAAAGACAGGATTTCTTCTGGGATGATTTGATTTGGGGGTGCACATAGACCTTCGTTGGTTGTGGTGCTTGGGCTGAGTAGGCTCCTCCCTCTACTACTACTACTATGAGGTCCAGGGGGCCCACCATTTTGTTACCATATGTAACAAATTATTGTATATGTTTATATGTAAATTAATTGTTATATGTAACAAACTTTTGTATTCTTTAAAGAAATATGTTAATTTTATTATTATTCTTATAACAATTGTATAATTTAATCAATTTATTTGTCAAGAATATTATATTATTTAATTTTTGTAAAATATTAACTTCACCCAAATTTTATCAGTGGAAAGCAAAGGAAACGCTGACTTAGCTTCCTTTTGATTCACTTTATCTAAACAGTCGGTTTGACAACCGCCTGGACAAGGAACTCTCCTTGCTAACAGCTAAGATTTCGACATCTGAATGATGTCAAGACTGACTCATGAGCCCTCCCTTGGCCAACAGATAAAAGGCGAGGGGAGAGGCCGAGTTGTTGATGAGTCGTCAGATGAGTTGATGATAGTTATCTGGATTACCTACTCTAACTCTGTGCCAGGGAGATAACCTAGTCCTCCCAGAAGAAAGAGTTCTGACACATCCGACTTATCCAGGTATGTAGCACTTGAGGAGCGATAACACGGGGGACTGTAAGTCACTTGAGATAAAAGCCTATGAAAACGGCAACACAATGAGGTGTTGTATCAATGTAAGGTTTGGCTAAGTGACATTTGAATTCTTGTAAAGATCAACGATGTTTGAAGTTTGTATCGGTGGTGGAGGTAGTAGATTTAATTAGTATTTAAGGTTTATTCTTTGTGAATAATTGGATTTTTGAATATTTGAGTTTGACTAAACAAGTTTTGTAGATTTATTGATTGCTGCTTTATTATAGTTCCAATGAAACATTTATTAACTCTTTTGTTATAAGTGTTTTGAGTTTAATAAATTTATATTTTTTTGTTATTTAACTTGTTTGAGAATTTATTCAATTTATTCGTGTAAGTTCTAACATCGTTTTGTTGTTTTCAAATTAACACTTATTCATTACTTCTAGTTGTAAGTTTCTGGTTTTGTTTTTTGTCGGTTAAATATTATTTGTTGTTAGATTGTGCTGAAGTTAATTATTTGTAAGCTAGAGTTTAGAAGAAGAGCTCAGGCCAAACTCTGGATTGCAGAGTCGTTATACTGTTAGGATTAGTTTATAACTAATAGTATTAATATTTGTTACAATTCGCGACTTTGCAACTGGTGATGAAAGATGGATTGTTTACAACAAAGTTGAATGCAAGCGATCATGGAGCAGAAGAGATGAGCCAGCTCAAAATATTCCGAAACCCTATATTCATGAAAAAACTGATGCTCTTTGTTTGGTGGGATTTCAAGGAAATATTTTTTGAGCTTATACTAGACAATTTCACAATTAATTTGAAAGTGTACTGGCACCAATTGGACAAACGAGTGATTTCATCAAACAGAAGAGGCCAGAATTGATTAACAGAAAAGGCATAGTGTTTCACCATGATAATACCAGATTTCATGCAAGTTTGATGACGCCAGAAGCTGTTACAGCTAGGATGGGATGTGCTACCATATCCACCATATTCGCCATTTCTGTTACCCTCCGATTATTACTTATTTCGGTCTTTACAGAATTTTTTACACTGCAAAACACTTAGTTTAAATGATGATGTCAAAAATCACTTGGTTCAGTTTTTTGCAGTCAAAAATCAAAAATTCTATGAGTATGGAATCATGTTACTACCAGAAAGATGGCAACATGCGTTGGACCAAAATGGTCAATATATAATTAATTAAAATATTTACATACTATAAAAAAATTCTTTTTCATTTCATGAAAAAAACGAAATTACTTTCTGAAAAACCCAATATTTATTGGAAACATTTTGTTATGTATTGAAATTGGTGAAAAACAGGTTATGCTCATAAGTAATTTGATAATTAATTATATTTTTAAGGGCATAATTACACCTATTCCTCTTTTAATATGACAGATTGGTTCTGCAAAAATATCATGGAAATTGAAAATTGTGAGAGTTGAGACTAACATTTGTAAAGTAAATAGGCATTTTTATATGTATATTAGGTTTGATTTAAATAGTTTTCATTTACATAGTATTTTTGCAGAATCAATCTAACATGTAAAAAAAGGGATAGGTGTATATGTATTAATCCAGATTAAAAAGTTTTTTCAATTATTTTATAAAAAATTTTCAATCCATATTCATACTAATATAGTAATTTATAATCTAATTATTTATAAATACAGTTGGATATCAAATGACATTTAAAAATTGAAGTTATTGATATTTATCATTTTATAATGTACAACTCAAGCTCCAGGAGCAAGGAAAGAAACAATAATTACAGTATAACAGCACAAGTTCAAGCGAAAGACAGGTATATTTATTTCCTAAAGATAACTTGCAATATTATAAGCAGTATGGCAAGAAAATAAAATTATACACAAAATGTAAATAAAATAAGAATCAAAGGAAGAAGCACTTTTGATTTATTTTAAAATTGTCAACAGCTTCCATTAACAGTAGAATAATAAACTGAATTCCAAAGAATGCACACAATATTTTAAAGTTGGTTACTATGGTAACGTATTAATTACAAAAAGTATATTAATAAGTAATAAAAATAAATGCATAAATAAATCTATAAACATACATGCGAATTTAATATTATATAAATAATATAAATACAGGTATTCATTAAATTAATAATCAAAAAAATTAATTAACAAGAGCGACTTGTATGAAAGATGTTATTTTCGTTTTCACAAACGAGCAGGCCTAAACAAATTGAAACAGTTAAAAACTTTATTTTCGAGGAACGTTTTCGGCTTACAGTTTGTAAGCCGAAAACATTCCTCAAATATAAAGTTTTTAGCTGTTTCAATTTGTTTAGGCCTGCTCATTTGTGCTAATTTTGGATCTTTTTGTTATATATAAGCCTTGAAGAGCAATAAGAATTAATTTGTATTTTCATTTTCTGCACCACTTCCAAGTGTTGTTGATCGTAGCAGGATCAACTTTATTAATCGGTTTAGGTTGAGCATCCCTTTTATCAAAGATTGTTAAAGTTTCAGCAACCCTACCTTTTTTAGAATCCTCTTCTTTAATTAATAGTTTTGCCTTGTTCCAGTCTATTGTTGAGTTGCTACTCATGCTTTCTGGTCTAAGGCTGTTGAGGTTACATTACTTAGGATATCATGTTTATGTTCAAGAATCCTTTCTTCAATGATCTAGTGGTATATCCTATGTATTTAAGATCTTGATTAAAATTTTTATCCAGAGCTGGAATTTCATATATACATGGGAGGGAGGAGGGATTGATCCTGTCTTTGTCATTCCTTAAAATATTGAATAGGGTGTTCCTTCTGTTAAATCCAAGTTTATATCCTGTGATTTTTTCTAATTTCTTTCTGTACTTAAGAGTAATGGGATTCATATCAACAGTGTAGAATGATTTATTGTTTCTTTCCCTTTCCTTGTTTGTTCTTATAATTGTCCCTCTAGATATTTTATCCCATAAATGGGTAATGATATTCTCAGCATACCCATGTTGTAATGCTTGTTCTTTAATCCATTCGAGTTCCTCATTAACACTTGCTGTTGTTGTGCAATGGGTTCTAATTTCTCGGAGCAAGGCTCTGAAAGCAGCCATTATATAAGACCACAGCTCCTTGGATTCAGCTTTCAAGGAGCCATGGTGTTACAATAAATTGAAAGGCTATGAATGGACCACGACCTCATCTAAAGATCTAATATAGTCTTTTAGAAGTAGGACCCCTACCAGAGCAAATAATGCAAGTTTTTATCCCTCAATCAAGCTTGAACCAGCATACCTACTACTATATAGACTTTTATTACAACACTTGCCAAAGAACCATTGTGACTCAGATCTCATCAGAAATATATGCCATCTCATAATTCTTAAGTCCTACTTCTTATACAATAATACACTCTATAAATGGTTGGTGTTCCAATAGGTTGGAGTCCTAGCAGAACTGATTGTTAGGTATAAGGAAGAAATTATTTTACCACCTCTGATGAATCGTATTATACTTTATAAAACGTACATTGACAATATACTGATTATAACAGAAAATCATAATCAAGTTTTAGGTCTAGATGAGAAATTATCAGATACAGCACTGGGTCTAAAGTTGGTTAAACAAACAGAAAACGAAGAAGAAATTCAATATCTCTACATACAAATCAAGATTGTAAAAGGTGAATATAATTTAAGAATTTACAGAAAGGACACACATACCACTTTTCATTAAAGCTGAATCCAAGGAGCCGTGGTCTTATATAATGGCTGCTTTCAGAGCCTTGCTCCGAGGAATTAGAACCCATTGCACAACAACAGCAAGTGTTAATGAGGAACTCAAATGGATTAAAGAACAAGCATTACAACATGGGTATGCTGAGAATATCATTACCCATTTATGGGATAAAATATCTAGAGGGACAACTATAAGAACAAACTAGGAAAGGGAAAGAAACAATAAATCATTCTACACTGTTGATATGAATCCCATTACTCTTAAGTACAGAATGAAATTAGAAAAAATCACAGGATATAAACTTGCATTTAATAGAAGGAACACCCTATTCAATATTTTAAAGAATGACAAAGACAGGATCGATCCCTCCTCCCTCCCATGTGTATATGAAATTCCAGCTCTGGATAAAAATTTTAATCAAGATCTTAAATACATAGGATATACCACTAGATCATTGAAGAAAGGATTCATGAACATAAACATGATATCCTAAGTAATGTAACCTCAACAGCCTTAGACCAGAAAGCATGAGTAGCAACTCAACAATAGACTGGAACAAGGCAAAACTATTAATTAAAGAAGAGGATTCTAAAAAAGGTAGGGTTGCTGAAATTTTAACAATCTTTGATAAAAGGGATGCTCAACCTAGACCGATTAATAAAGTCGATCCTGCTACGAACAACAATGCTTAGAAGTGGTACAGAAAACAAAAATAACCCCTTTCATACAAGTTGCTCTCATTAATTTAATTTTTTTGGTTATTAAGTTAATGAATATCCGTATTTATATTATTTGTATAATATTAAATTCGCACGTATGTTTATAGATTTATTTATGCATTTATTTTTATTACTTATTAATATACTTTTTGTAATTAATATGTTACCATAGTAACCAACTTTAAAACACAGGTAGGCCTTGATTAGTGCGAATAATGGGTTCCGCGAATTTCTCGCACTATTCGAAGTATTAATTATGTGTAAATTATGGTAATTGGTTCTTGCTTTGTGAGATTCTGGCCAGTATTAACTATATGTAAAATATGGTAATTGGTTCTTGCTTTGTGAGATTCTGGCCATTAGCCAACCTCACGATGAATAACCACAATACTAACTGTTTAAGAAATATTTATTTTCATATTTTACATCATTGTTCATCATCTAAATTAATAACTTACCAGAAATTTCATCTCATAACATCATCAAACCAACTGCCATGCTTAATTTAATAAAAATAAACAGAAAAAGTTTAGGAATTTCTATTTCAATGCATACATTTCATGGAATAATTTTCTGTTGTTTAATAAATAATGATTACCAATTTAAAAAGTCTCTTGAAAGCAATTAAAGTTTAAGATCTTTAAAATACCAAAATTTAGCTTTATTTAAGAAAAAGCTTGAATTGTGATCCTCTATTTATAGTAGAGTTGCTGACTCAAGCCAGCAACTCTACTATCAAGCACATATATTAGACTAATAATAAAATAACAAAGTTTTCAGTACAAAATTGAATCCAAATATAAAAAGAGTTTGAAAAACATTGAAAAGTCATAATTATTATCATTTATGGATTATTATTATTATTTGTTATAGTACTTCAATGTGGACACGGAGTATTTCTGGGGCAAAGTGCTATGTCGGACACGAGTCAAGACATAGCTACTTGTGATGTTTAATTGTGAGGTAACAGACTGTTGACACAAACAGTTAATCTGTGCTGAGAAACTTTCTTACTATGTTTCATGTATTGAGTAGTGATGCTTTCTGTAGTGTTACATATGTCTTGGGATGTAGATCTAGTGTTTTCAGGTTTTTGTATAGGGTGTGAGGGATTACTCCTGTTGAGGAAATAATGATGGGTATTGTGACTACCTTTTGCATTCCCCAAAGATGTTTAATTTCTTGTGAAATTTCTGTGTATTTGCTAACTTTTTGGTGAATGCATCCTGGATGTTGTGTGTTCCGGGTATTGAGATGTCTATAATGTAGGTAACTTTGTTTTGTTTGTCTATGAGAGTGATGTCTGGTCTGTTATGGTGTACAGTTTTGTCTATTAGGTTTTGTCTATTGTTCTGTCGTAATACATCTTATATGTCAAGTTTTCTAAGATTGTGTCTGGTATGTATTTGTAATGTGGTGTGAGTATGTTTATTAATTTGTGTTTGGTTGCAAGCTTTTGGTGTATTATGTTTGCTACTTGGTTGTGTATGTGCAGGTAATCTGTTTGTGCAAGCAGCTTGCAACCCGATGTAATGTGTTGAATTGTTTCGGGTGTTATATGGCATTTCCTACAAGTGTTGTTTGTTAATGTTCTGTCTTTCAGTATGTATTTTCTGTAGTTTTTTTGTGTTTATTACTTGGTCTTGTATTGCTGTTATAAGTCCTTCTGTTTCTGTAAATAGATCCCCCTTGACTAACCAGCTGTTTGATGCTTTGACATCTATAAAGTGTTTCTGAAGGTCATGTGGATGTCTGCCATGGAGTTTCTTTCTACACCAGGATGTTTTCTTTCTTGTATGTGTGCAGTGTTGTCTATTTTGCATGGAGTGTCATTCTGCAGATTTAATGGTGTTATGTTTCTATCAGCCAAGACTATAACTTTGTGTAGTTGTATGTTGTTTTTTATGGAAGAACTCTCTTAGGTTATAGATCTGTCTGTTGTGTAAATGTCGGATGTCCACCTTCCTTGCGTGGGACAGTAGTTCTTTCTATGGCAGATTTTGGGTGATGGTACTGGTAATTTGTAAGTGTTGTTCATCTTCTTCCTTTGATTGATTTCTTATTTTATTTATGTTTTGTGTATAATTTTATTTTCCTGCCATAGTGCTTATAGTATTGCAAGCTATATCAGTTTGGCAGTGTAACTGTTTGTAATCTTTTTCTAAAGATCTTTCAGCTTAAGAAAGCCATCTTTAGTAACTAATCGAATATTGCATTATTCAAACTCGCACTAATAGAGGCTTACTTGCATTGGGTGCGTTCTTTGGAATTCAGTTTATTATTCTACTATTAATGGAAGCAGATGATTTTTTTAAAATAAATCAAAAGCACTTCTTCCTTTGATTGATTTCTTATTTTATTTATGTTTTGTGTATAATTTTATTTTCCTGCCATAGTGCTTATAGTATTGCAAGCTATATCAGTTTGGCAGTGTAACTGTTTGTAATCTTTTTCTAAAGATCTTTCAGCTTAAGAAAGCCATCTTTAGTAAGAACAAGTAAAAGAATTACAAATGGAACAAGTGTTAATTTGAATACAAGAACATTTACAATAGAATAAAATACAGTGTTTAATCACTGTATTTTATTCTATTGTAAATGTTCTTGTATAAACAATGACTTGAACAAATATATAAAAAATTTCTAAAATGTATAGATAAAAAGAACAAATAAAATAAAAGTTAAACTAAATAAAAATAAAAAGGTTAACATATTATCTTTATAAAGCATCCCATAAGGGTGGAATTTCCTCAGGAGGGTTATCATTAATTACATAGCATTTATTACCACAAGTTCAAGCATTAAAAAGCACAAATAGCAGTCAAACATAACAGACTAACACTTTAACTCGCCCCTAAAGATATGGCATCTAAGGGACTCTGCCCCATCTATTGTGCTTTGTGAAAATTTTCAAGGTCATGCAAAAATTCTCAAAAATTCAGTACCTTTCAAACTTTTTCATTCCTTTATTTTGCATTAATTCAATTTTCCATTGACTTTTTAGTTTCTCCGTAAAAAATCAATGGAGTTCTACAGAAACTTATTATCTTTTGAAATTTAGCACATATTCAAATGTGACGACATCGCTGTTACTATTTATAGTTGTGGGCATGGCCACGAACAGTAGCGGCGTTAATTGCGCTGCTACTGTTTTGGAGAGCATTGCCTTAGTATTGCAGTTTTTTGTTTTGATTATTTGTTTTTATAAAATATTTTGTATTTATATCAATTTGCTGTTAATTTACGATTTATTGAGCTATTTTGATCACTTTTCTTTATTTAAACTTTATCTAAATTTCTTATGTAAATACTTTACATTTTTTCATTATAATAATGCTGATCATCAAAATTGATGTATTCTGTTTATAAAACTTTTCTCCATTATATATATTTATTTCACACTATCAATATTGATGATCAACATTATTCTGTACAAACAAATAGAATTTCTGGAAAACTTCTATAAATTGAAAGATCAGATTGAGAATTTTCGTTTTTTACAAGATTTGATTGAATATTTAATATAAAATGACTTGTTCTTTTTTTCATTTGAATAATTTTTACGTCTAATTTTTGAAATTCTCAAA
This sequence comes from Olivierus martensii, assembly GCA_000484575.1. Taxonomy (NCBI): domain Eukaryota; kingdom Metazoa; phylum Arthropoda; class Arachnida; order Scorpiones; family Buthidae; genus Olivierus; species Olivierus martensii. The sequence goes on along the minus strand of AYEL01091670.1, from coordinate 26,209 downwards.
CTTTTATAAAAAAAAGTCAAAATTAGAAAAGACACCTCATACGAATATAACTATAATGCTCCCTGAATTTCACTAATTAGATCAGATCGTTTCCAAAATCAATATAACCAATGACACAATGCTCGGAATAAATTAGGCTGGACAGAAATTTCCTGGGAAACCAGTGACGGTAATACAGTCTCAAGCATGCCACGCCCACTTAATTGGCTACCATACTTCAAGTATACTGTATTCAATAGAAAATATATGATCAAACAAAGAATTGCATTACATGCAAGTGTCTCAAAAAATAAATTAAAAATATGAAGATAAATTCTAATTAAAAGTTATTTTCATTGAAATCTATTTTGAACAATTAATTTCTACAGTCCATCACGCACCGCGACGTGTCAATACACAATCAATATTAGAAGCACTATACAGCAGGTGCATAAAACTAATTTTATTGCTAAAAGCTAATGTTTTCGATGTAATTTTACATCCTCTTCAGGCACAAACAGAATAGAACTGAACAAATTTAAATTCAAACAAAACAAAATATACGTTTTTAGAATTATGCAAGTTACATTGGTAACAAACAATAAATAACTCCGTAAGTTTTTTCCGTAACTTTGTTTATTAATTATGGAGCGTCAATACAGTGACTTTTAGGTTTCGCGGACAAATTTCTTTAAGAATTTCACATATATATCACTAATATGCTAAATTTTAAATAAGATTAGCATGAATAAATAAAAAAAGAAAGAAATAAGAAGAATCGTCTCAATAATTCAACAAATAATCTCTAAGATAGACGTATATATAATTGCCAAAAATAACGTAAGCGCCTGGTTCCTACATCATCATCATTTGTCCGTAGCTGGCGACTGCGGAGGAGGGCATCCTCTTAACCAGTATGCTGCTGTCGGTGCCACAGGATCCCGCGAGCTTTTCACAACTTCTTTCCACTTTTGTCCGTCTAAGACTAAAATCTGAGCTTGTTCCTACACTGACAGAAACACCATAAAATGTGACATTTCACTTTGGAAATAGTCTTTTCTAATAGAAAAACATCAAACATTTCGTTTATTTTATGTTATGAAAACCCAAAATAATTTTAAATAAGACATCTGCTAAATTTGCATATTATACATCAACTTATAAAAAAATTAATAAATTATTAATTTATGAATTTTGGACCACAATTTTAGGCTTGTTTTCATAAAAACATATTTATTTCTTCAAATCATTTAAAAATTCTTCTATATAGTTAAAAAGTTTTGAGATAAAGAGATTTAAAGTTAGCTTTTTGTTTGTTTACACAAAAGGGTAATAAAACTTTGAATTTCTTTTAGTGACATGCCAACTCTATCACCCTACCAGGAAATGACATTTTATACCTCATTATCTAGACCACACCGTCTACTGTCAGAAAAACAATAACATTGTAGAGATTGACCGACAGCAAAATATTTATGATGATTTTGAAATATGATACTTTGTTTACATACTAAAAATGGATCAGATTACATTAAGTTCAATAAAAAATCAACAAATAAAGAAAATTGTATCGGAATTGTTTTATTTGATAGAAAACAGATATAGGAATGGAATAAAATCAATATTTTTGGAGGAATGACAAAAAATGTTTTTAATGAGGCATTTAATTACCTGGAGTCTCTACGAAACCAACTACAATGTGACGTATTTTTTTCATCTAACCTGCGCTGGGTTAATATAAGCAATTATTACGATGTTGTTTTTATACAAAGGGCCTCCGTTAGTCTAATTTCAGATTTCTTATTAATGGGTTGTATGATTTCAGCTCTATCCCAATAGATATGTATGTTATATTCATAAAATGCCTTTGCAAGAGCAGTATTAAGATTTTCATTTCTAATATCATATTTGTGCTCATTAATTCTAATCTCCATTGAGTGTATTGTACTACTGATGTATAATTCTTGTCTATTTAGGTCTTTATTATATATTGGTATTTTATATATGCTGGCCTTTTTGTTAGTTGGTATAGAAGGTTTAACGTTCTTTAAATTATTATAGATGGTATTGAGTCTATTAAAAGGTAGAATTAAATTATTCTTCTTTAGGGCTTTCTTTAAAGGTTGGATGGCATATGTGAGCGGCACAGAGTGTAAAAAGGTACTATTATCTTATTGGGTGTATCCATCTTGTAGACCATGGGAAGCATTAGGTAAAGAATTATAAATACCATGAATAAATGATGGGGTATAACCATGTTTGATGGCTTGGTTCTACTATCCATTTAAATGGATAGTAGACACCAAGCCATCAAACATGGTTATACCCCATCATTTATTCATGGTATACTGGTTTTTGATAAAACTAAGATACCTGAAACTCTTAAATTCAACAAACTATAGCACTTATTAGCAGTTTTATCTTATAGTTGTTTTTAAAATTTATCGTAAAGTTTTCAGATTACTCCATATTCAGCAATGTTCTATCGGCTACAGAATGCATTTAAATTTTCTTTTTCGTTATAATCTTCGTAATATTCATAATTGCATGTTCGAAAAATATAATTATAATAAATTGATTCTAAGTATTTTGTAGTGCATATAACCATGCAGATGGAACGCTTTCTGTTGGCTTTTCATTAATAATAATATTCTTCTTGCTGTTTTTTATTATCTCTAACGATTCTATAAGAAATCTTTCTTTCCAATTCGTGCAACTTCTGATTATTCTGGCATCTTGCCATCTTACTGTGATGTTGTTTTCGTAACACCTTGTTGCTAGCACTGTAGTTAGATTGTCTTGTTCTATGTCTTTCTGGTGTTCACGTAATCTTTCCTGGAGATTCCTTTTTGTTACACCTATGTAATACTCTTCTTGTTGCAAGTTCCAGTTGTTTATTGGTACTTTATAGACCCCTTGTTTCGTCATTTCCTGTTCTTTGTCCTTTTCGTTTCTTAATACATTAAATACGGTCGGAGCTCTCATTGGGACTACATTCTTGTTGTTCTTTTTAATTAAGTTTTTTACAGTTTTAAAGCTGCTCATGCCGAACGGGATTTTTACGTACTGGTTTTGTTGTGTGTCTGAGGGTATGTTGCTGGCGTTTCGTTGTTGGTTCATTTTGTCTATTTGCGTTTTATTGAGATCTTCTACCACTTTATTATGTATTGCTTTCATAAAAGCTGCCTTATATCCATGTTTTTTGCCACATTTATAAATATTATTTATTTCTTTTTGTTGATCTTGAATCGTGTTGCAGTGGATGATTTGATTATAAGCAGAGTTAGTTAAATAATTTACCTGAAACTCATCTGCAACTTTTTAATGATGAAGCATTAGATCTGCATATATACTGATCAACAGTCGAATGTTAATGTACATATTTTAGATGATGATATGATTTATAATAATGCATTATTTACCAAGATATATAGGAAACACACATATCCCCCTTTTTATTCCAAAATGGTCTCCCGACCCTTTTAATTATAAATTAGCAGCTTTCTGTTTTTTTTATTAAAAAAATGACAACTCACTGTAGTAATACACAATATAAGGAACAATGAATTTAAATAGATAGTAGACCAAGCCATCAAACATGGTTATACCCCATCATTTATTCATGGTATTTATAATTCTTTAAGTAATACACCTAATGCTTCCCATGGTCTACAAGATGGACACACCCAACAAGATAATAGAACCTTTTTACACTCTGTGCCGCTCACATATGCCATCCAACCTTTAAAGAAAGCCCTAAAGCAGAATAATTTAATTCTACCTTTTAATAGACTCAATGCCATCGATATACATTATACACATCTATAATAATTTAAAGAACATTAAACCTTCTATACCAATTAACAAAAAGGCCAGCGTATATAAAATACCAATATATATATATATATAAAGACCTAAATAGACATGAAGTATACATTGGTAGTACAATCCACTCAATGGAGACTAGAATTAATGAGCACAAATATGATATTAGAAATGCAAATCATAATACTGCTCTTGCAAAGGCATTTTATGAATATAACATACATATCTATTGGGATAAAGCTGAAATTATACAACCCATTAATAATAATCTGAAATTAGACTAACAGAGGCCCTTTGTATAAAACAACATCATAATAAATGCTATGTAATTAATGATTACCCTCCCAAGGCGATTCCACCCTTATAAGATGCTTTATAAAGATAATATGTTAATTTTTTTTATTTTTATTTAGTTTAACTTTTATTTTATTTGTTCTTTTTATGTATATATTTTAGAAATTTTTTATATATTTGTTGTTTAACTGCTATATTTTATTCTATTGTAAACATTCTTGTATTCAAATTAACACTTGTTCCATTTGTAATTCTTTTACTTGTTCCTACTGAAGATGGCTTTCTTAAGTTGAAAGATCTTTAGGAAATACATTCAAACCTCTTTAAGCCGCCACCATTGGTTCGAAGGTTCTCTCTGGCAGTAAAGGAGGGTGGCAGTTTATGGAGGGTTTACGGTAACATGTGAGAAAACATGTATAGATTAGAATGACATTGTTACATTTAATTAAATTTCATTTGTATCAAAATGCATATACTGTTTTACTGATTAATTGACAATTCCTCTTGAATTAAATGAGGCATTGCAAATACAAAGATCAAACTCAACACTGTATAAATTTTTTTCCACTCTCCTTGACTTCACAATCTGCTGGTAGGGTTTTTTTTGAGTTTACCCTTCATAGCTGCAACACCTCAAATGAAATGATAAAAAAAATTTGTCCAATTAAATAATAAAGTCATGTTAAAAGTTTTAATTATAAATTTACAAAATTTGTAATTAGGATTTTTATTTTTATATTCACAAATTAAAATCTTTTCGTGAACATCTAATGTCGTTTTTGACATTTTTCAGAGTAAGAAACAGCAACTATACTCACACAGTTGATTTATAAAAAAAAATGGTTTAAACTGTTCTTCTTCCGCAAAGTCGAAGTTATGGCTCTCCAGTCTTCTCCTATTTTAAACAGTTATTTGTAAAAATCCGTTTAAAGTTTTGGAATAGCTCATTTTGAAAACAGGGATGTGAATACTAACAGGTGCGAGATTACAGTCTAATAAATGTTAACAGATAAATTACTTAATTGCCATCTTCTCTAATGTTTGTATTTGTGTTGGTTAACCTTGCCATTCGATTGTTTTGGCGGTTTAAACAACTGATTTGTCTACTAATAAAATGGTTTTGCTCCAGAAATGAGTGGTGGTTGGCGATTAGTGAGGTGGTGGTTTATAGAGGGAATTTCATGTTTTAACATAAAGGAGAAGATTTGTTATTGGCTTTCATCAGGTAAATAACAAGGGTGGTGGTTTATAGAGGGGCGGCTTAAAGAGGTTTGACTGTAAATATATCTGTTTTTCACTTGAACTTGTGCTGTTATATTGTAAATATTCTGTAAGAAGTGAAAAGTATTTTGAATTTTATTTGAAGTAAAAGGGAAAGAAACATTCAACTATTCCATCAAAGTCAAAATTTGTTTATTAAAGCACACAATCGAATATTCGATTGTGTGGAATGCATATTCGACTGTATAACTGCTTTTCAATTTTTACAGAAATTTATTAGTTTGTAATGTTGTACTGAAGAGGACTCAGTAGAGCCAAAAGTGCTTTAATAAACAAATTTTGACTTTGATGAAATAGTTGAATGTTTCTTTCCCTGCTCATGGAGCTTGAATTGTACATTTACAATTAGGATGGAGCAATGTAATAATTTGGTACATCTAACATATTAACAGCAAAATTTTTTGATCTAACATTGTACATCACTGAATTAAAATCTTTACTGACAAATAACACATTCAATTAAGAATAATTATAATTTGATTAATATCGAAATATTAATATACTTTGTTTTATAATGATATTTATTATATTACAGCATTATTTAAGTTTTCTGAATAGTCTTAGAGTAATGGAGTACTGTGGTGCTATTGAGAATTTATATCATCATTTTGACAGAAGTGTTCATATACATCATGATTCCAAATTAGGCTCTAATAATGAAGAAACAGACAGAAATTTTCGATATGCTGCTTTGAATCTTGCTATTTTACATGCTAAATTTGGACACAAGTAGGTTGAATTTATTTATTTAATTTTAGTTCTTAAAACAGTGAAATATTTCTATAATAAGAAAAATTGTTTTTAATTCAGGAGGATATGCTTTATTGGAAAATTATTATTATTAAGCCAAACAATAGGATTCTATAGAAAAGAATGTTCAATATGAATCTAATAATAATTATTGAAAACTAGTATACTACAAGAATTCAATTAGAAATAACTGAAATTAAAATTAAGTTGTCATACTTTTTAAAATAAGGCAATTTATGACAAGTGAAATTCTTATTTGCCAGCAAATAGAGAAAAAGCTGCATTTATTTGCTAACAGAAAAATGCAATTCTTCAGTTTTGACTTCAGGAAAAGATTTACAACTCTCTGAAATACTAAATATTGTTTATGTAATTTTCATAAGTAATTAAGCAAAACAGTACTTAAAGACAGGACAATGAATTTTTGCTTACCTGTTTACATAGAGCAGTGAATTTTACTTTTGAATTTGCCAATTTTGATAAGTAGACATAAAATTAATAAAAAGTATTAATTATTATAGAAAAATTTTTTGCATTAAGGCCATGACATACTGAACATGACGCGAAGCATTAGAAAGCAACTTCACACGGTTATGCACATACAGTGTGTCTTTTCCCATGCGGCTAGTCGAGTTAATGCGCGTTGCCATGCGAAAGGAGATGAAAATATTGAACTTTGACCAATCAGCATGCACAAACAAAACGGTGCAGCAAGACACGAAGAAAGCAATCAACCAATAGAAACGAATGTTTTATATACTTGGAAAATGGCAGAAGTTCAACCATGTGGTTGGGATTCTGATATAGAATTTGTGTTAAAAGTGCAAAAAAGACCATGTCTATATGACATGAGATTAAAAGAATATCTAAATCAAAACTTTAAGCAAAAGGCATGGAAAGAAATTTTAAATATCCCAGGTAAGATAATCCTCTTTTGTATGTTTTTTTTGGTAAGGTTTTACTTTAAGTACCTGACACTTTTGAGGGATCAAATTCTATTTTTTCTTCTTCCTATTTATATTGATTAATTAAATGTTCAATCAGATATGTTAAATATTCGTATTAAAAAGTATATTAACCCTCCACCAACATGTGATTAAACATGCATGATACTTAAAGTGAAAACTTACCATAAGATTAATAATCATAATGTTTACTTCATTTTAAAATAAAAAGATTAATATAAGTTAACTCAAAAATATATAAATGAAAAATATAAAGTATTTTACAAAATAAACATAATGAAATAAATGTTTTTTAAACTGTCTCCTGCATGATACTATTAATTAGCATTTTATTTAAAGCATTTTTTAATGATTTAAATGATAATTAATGTAAAAATTTTGCATTCAATGTGTATACATAACTGAAACTTACTTAAAATCGTTATTGATATTGTATATTATAAATTAAATAGTAATATATCAAAGTTAAGTAATGTTACCACTATTGTGTTAAATAAACATACTTTTCCAGCAACTGTCTGTCTTGGAAAATTATTTTAAAATAAGATTTAAAAACATATGAAACTTACATAATTTTAATTTTTCTATTAAAATATATATGTATTTAATAAAAGGACTGTGTTAAAATAATTCTGATTATTTATAAATTACTGAATATCACACACAAATTTAGAGTATTCAACAAAAAATATCTGCAACTGTACTGATAGGATAAGAAATTAAAAACAAGAAGCAAGGAGAGTACAATCTTTAATCAATTCAAGAAAATGGCATGAACATAGGCCGATAATTTTAATGAAAAATATAGAATATTAGCATAAAATACTCTCAAATTGAATTATTTCAATTGATTTAACAGTGAGTTATGTAATATTTGAATGAGCATGTACATCTAAAGAAATTCAATGATTTAAAATAGGGTTTGAACACAACCCTGAAGCTTGTGAATAGTTTGATGATTGCCACTTCCTTTTGTAATTGCTGTAAGTATCCTTTTATAAAAATAGTAAACTTTAAATGTATTATTTGCATCAGATGAAAGTTATTCCATGGATTATAAAATTAAGATTGTTTAATCAATTAGTTTATGAAAGTAAAACTATTAGCAATAGTATGCAAAAGCAGCCATCCTCAAAAATGGTAAATTTATTGCATTTCATATTTTATATAATAAGTTCAATAATATTATATTCATTTTCATAACTGAATGAGCAACAGAAGAATTAATATAAACTATAGGTTGATCACAATTTTCAAAAGAAAATTATTTCAAAATTTCAATAGCATGAAAACATGCCTTTTTTTAAACTTATGCAATAAATTTTTACTAAGTTTTCAAAAATGAAATCTATTTTTAAGTTTAGATTTAAAAAAATAAAAATAGGAAATTTCACAATGTTATATAGAGAATATTTTCAACTCATAATACTACATAATTCATATGGCTGAAATCTCAGAATTTTGTATATATACTTTTTATTGCATAAAGCCACTTGTGATAAAAATAAAGTATTTATAGTTACAAATACAAGTTATTATTACCCTAAATCTATTTTGGATTGTATCATAATTTAGACTGTTACAAACTTATTTGCTGACAGTTTACTGTAGCATGTTTTCAAACTTTTAATGCAAGAGAGTATACTCAATGGCTTTATAATAAATAAAGTGAGAAGAGAGCAAAAAAAAGGATGAGATGATCTTGTCAGAAGTGTGGCAGGACACTAGTGGAAGAGAGAGACTTTAGTATCCTCTTGTAAATGGGTTACATGGTGTGTGAATTCTACTAAGGAAAGTGCTTGAAAATTGCAATGAAAAAAATTTGATCAAACTATTATATAATTAAATTTATCTGTAGGCATTTAGAATTTCATTTATCTATACAACTGTGTAAATAGCTAGCTTTGGTACTGATAATTTAATATCAGTTTGATTTGATTTAGTTGAAAATTAAAATAATATTTTATATAATAATAGAAAAATAATATATATATTTTTCTGCTCCTCTAATTTAAAAACATTCATACTTAAGAATGTGGAATTTCATTTTCAAATTTCAGGAAATTCCAAATTTTTAAGAAATTTAAATTATAGCAGAATGCTCTAGGAGCTAAGGCAAACCCCTGATTTATTACCTAAAATAATCCTACATGTTAAATTATATAAGCCCTCCAAAGAAACTGGAGGGGCTTATATAATCTAACCCAAACCCCTCCAGAAAAACTGGAGGTGTGAGATTTGAGATTAAATTCAGATCCTCAAGATATCATACAATTTGTGCTTATTCTTTAATGTGTGTTACATCATTGTGACACTAGTACTGTATAATGTATGCTCCAACACAGGTTGTTTTGACTTACATGGAGTTTTACAGAACTTATGTAACTTGGACTGCCTGTATAATGAAAAAATACACAGTTAGCAATGCTTCAAAAAAAATTAAGGAATAAAATTTTAAAGACTGACAATCAAATTGCCAGATTTGTTCTTAAATTGACAATATTACTATTTATTATATTTAGGGCCAGTTTTAATATCAAATGTAGATACTTAATTTGTTTTATTCATGTTTGTACAGAGATGACTAAAAGTAATTTGTCTTAATCAATATATAATTTTTGAATTAATGATTAGCATCTCACTTTTTGAAGGATTATTTATAACATTTTTGCCCAAATCAAAATGAATAAAATATACAAGTTTTTCTTTTTAATCAATTTTTCCAAATCATAGTAAATAGAGTAATATATATATAAATTAATGCAACAATTATTTCTTGAGTTTTTAATTAAAATTTTTTTTTTGTATTCCAGTTAAGTATTTTCTTAGTGGTGGTATTCTTTATGGAAGTTGGTATTGCTGTAGCAGGATATGCATTTAGAAGTAATATTAGAAATGAATTGAAGAATGGTATTACCAAAGCTATAAATTCCTATGGCGAAGATAAAAAGCAAGATAATAATATTGATTTTCTTCAAGAAAATGTGAGTCTTCTCCTCTTTTAAAATTAATTTGGTTGGCTATCCTATTATTAGTGTGTGAAATTTAGCTTATTTTTTTTTAATCTAAATTATATATATATTAAACTTAGAATTTTAATTAATAAAATTATCTATAATACTGAATAGCCAAATACTGTTTTTGATACAGTCAGAGTTGATTATAAGAAAACTATGTATAAATTAATTTTAAATGATTTTCATATAAAATTTTTAAGGTAAACAGATTTAGTTTTATCCTGTAGCAAATAATATTTAGCAATTATCAATAATTATATTCTTTAAATTATTTCACATTTTTAATGTAAATATTGTTATATTTTATCAAATATAGGAAGTTCTCAGTTTATGAATTCCCACTTAATGAATTTCTGGGTTTGCAAGCTTTTTCATATATACAGCATAAAAGTTGAAAATATGAACATTAGCATTTATTTATTGTAATTAAACATCATAAAAGACATTTCAAACCACATACTTAGCTATATAATATAATATGATAGGGCTTGTAGCAACAAAGTTGGGGAAAATCAAAATAGTGGCTGGAATTGCACTAAATAGTGGACTTTCTCTGGTTTTATTGGCATATTATGTAAATAGCTTTCATTTCTTGTTTCTGCATAATGCAGTAATTCATCAGTATAAAATCTCATCTACTTATCTATTAATAATGAAAAAACAAAATTCTTTAATATGTAAGAGAGAAATAATTTGATTTGGTAATACTCCTTATGATTGAATAAATACAAGAAAAATACAATAAATAATACAAAATATGACTCCCAAAGACTTAGACATGTATTGATGAACATGCTTCCAATATTACAAAAGAAATTTATTGCTCCTTTTTTGTGGAGAGAGTGCTCATTACAAGTAGTGCTCAACTTATGACTGCTTCAACAATCAAATTTGAGCAAGAAGTATATAGAATAAACCTTCTAAATGTAGACCCATACTTAGATTTTTTTTTTAAATTTGCAATTTATATGTAAAATTTAAGAAAATTTATTATAGTTTGCAAATATGGAGTTTAGTTATTTTGTAGCTCATCTTGCACCTTACAATCTTGCTACTCAACTCATAACAGTGATGTAATCAGTAAATTCTGTGATTGAGTCAATGCAATTCAATAGATTTGAGTTTCTGATCCAATGGTCTGATATATGGAATATCCTTTTTTTTTATTTTTGTATTCTTTGTTTATTAGAAATATATAAATATTGTCTTAATAAACATTAATGAGAAACCTATAAATTTTGACATTTAAACTTATAACTATTCTGATTTAGTGGCAAGCTCAAAATTGAACAATCATAAGTCAAGGACTAATAATAATGTTTGTCTCCTGATTGGGAGGAAACAAAAATAATAGTACCTAATACCCCTAATTCTTCACTGTTTAGAGAAGCCTTAAAAATTGAACATTCCCACATTTAATAATCCTTCTATAATGATACTGCAAATCTGGTCTGCTACAATTAATTTTCTAGAATACAATAAATAATAGCTAATCCAATACCATATTTTTATTCCCTTTCATTTTTATGTTCCATTTATTATTTTTTGTCTGCTTACATATTTATATTTCATCATCTTTGCAATAGATTTCTTCTTCTTGCACTTCCCATTTGATTTTTTCTCCATAACATAGTTCTGCTATTCTAACTGCATAGTTATTTATTTTACTAATTTTTTCTTCCCTCCTTTGAAGATCAAAGAAGGAAAGGAAAAATTTAGCAAAATTTCTTCCTTGTCCATTCTTTTCAACACTCCCACTCATTTGTGTACATTCTCTTACTGTCATTTATTTCTTTCCAATTTGTCATGCAACCTAATGATGATGATATCTAAGATTGAGAACAAAATGCTTGAAATTAATCTTAAAGAAGTCTATGCAACTGTTGTCTTTTGAATTGCTTTAAATGAGACAACTTTACAAATTACATTTTAATGATGTAATAATTCATAAGAAATAAAATTAATAATAGATTTTTTTAAGGAAAAAGGAGGCTTCCGATCTAAATATATATATATATATAAGGGAGTGATTGAAATGAAGCATTTAATGACCATGTTGTCAAAATTTTTTTTACTCATGCTACTTTTAGTATGCATGCTATAGATTTATCAGCCCTGCCATATACAGTACTAGCTTGTCATATTGGCTGGATAACTGCATAGTAAAGTAAATTCTTAATTATCCTGGAGGATCTTTTTCAATTCTGAATCTCACTTCCATTTTATTCAGGATGGGTCTGCAACTGGCCCATTGAATCCCATTCTTCAACCTTCCATTTGACCCCATCATGGGTGATGTTCTTTAGAAGTGATTAATGCTTCCATATAAAGCCATATGCAATACAATAGTTAACTAAAACTAATATGTCACAAAGTTATAATAGTTGTTAATTTAAACTATTTTTATTAAGTCCTAAATTAATATAAAGTCCAAACCTAGCTTATTGAACCTTAAAAAAAATTAGATGCAGAAGCATTTTCAGACTGGACTATCCCACTTCAATTGCAAAGAGAAAATATAGAAGTAAGGACTTTGCTGCTGAAGAAGGGCTCAACTACAAAAAGAGAGAATTATAGAAGCAGAAAAGTGTTCCTGCATCTATAATTTTCTTAAGGTCAATAAGGTAGTTTGGACTTTAATGTAACTATTTTTATTAAAAATCAAAGAATAGGTTGATAAAATATGCACATATGAAAAATGATGAAATTAGAAAAAAAATGCTGTAAAATATATAAATACATTTTAATATCAATTGCTTAGTAGATTTTTTCTTCAAGTCAAGTAATTGCTATGTAACATAGGATATAAATGTCAGAGAACATCTGTACATTTTTATAGATTGTGCAATTTCATTCTCCCAATCTTGTAAGATTTTCCCAAATGATTGAAGCATTACAAATAAAATTCAGCAAAAACTGTAATCAATATGTTTCTGCCAGTGACCTCATATGATTTGAGCTTAATCATGATTGCAGACTCTTGTTTTTCTACTTAATATTCCTCTATAATTCTTTACTATAATATACGTTATTCAAATATTTTGAACTATTTTGATATGTATATTTTTTTATTTAATAAAATTATAGTATACATTTTTTTATCAAATTTGTTTACTAATATTTGAATTAGTTTTGTATTACATTTTTTTGTGTGCTGGAAATGACCTTAATTATTTAGTTAAAAACATTTGTTTGTAAATTTATTTAAAATTTCTGTGAAATTATTTTTCATTTGAACAGATAGCAGGGTCATTTTATAATCTTTCAAGTTATTTTATTGAAATTATAAAAATCTTTTGTCAACTAGTGTTATATAAAAAGAAAATAATATATAGGCAATCCCCAATTTATGTAGTATCTGACATACATAGATTCATGCTTATGTAAGATTAGTTTCAGTTGAACAGGGCTCAAGTTCAGACACCACCTGAAAAACTGGAGGTGTAGGACTTTGAATTGAATCCAGATCCTCCAAGATGGTAAGCAATTATTTTACTATGTGACTTATATGTTTAAAAATAGTTATATTAAAGAACAATGTTATATCTTTATGACACACTAGTACTATATGACATATTCGTACATCTTTTGAGTTATTTAAGGTTTTGCAGAATGATCCATTTATGTAAGTTGGGGACTGCCTGCAATGAACAAATTTATAAATAATAACTAAAATAATTAGATTCACTGTATTTTATAGATTTTATTATTTTAAGAACTGTTTAAAAATTAATTTTTTAGATAAAATGCTGTGGTGTTACTGGTTATAAAGATTGGTTTAATACTACTTGGGCAAAGGGTACTGAAGAAGTTCCAAAAAGTTGCTGTAAAATTTCAAAATGCCAAAATAATCCAGCTAATGAAACTCAAATTTATACTAAGGTAAGAATACAAATTATAATTATTAAATTTATTCTAGTTTAACATTATTTGTATTATTTTAGGGATGCTATGATCAGTTAATGAATGATATACATAATAAAATGGGAATTATTGCTGGGATTGCAGCAGCATTTGCTTGTATTCAGGTAAATATATTACTAAGAAGAATTAAGTTTAAAAACTTTTTAATTGATTTTTAAAAAAATTTTCCAGTTGCTTGGTGCTGCCCTGACCTACTGTTTGGCAAAACAATCCAATGCCATTAGATATCAACCAATGGCTTAAATGTGAGTTGTTTTTATATAAAAATTAAGTGAGTTTATTTTTAAATTTAATGAAATAATTAAAATTTCAGATTTTAAGAATGACAAGAATGTCATCTGTTTAAAGAGAAAAATCTCATTTAATTTCAATACTATTTAAGAGTAATGGGAAATTTTCTTTTTTCTAGTCCATTTATCTTTGTAAATATATACTATTTTAATACTTTTCAAAACCAAAATTTATTCATAAATTAAACAAATCTTTGTAAATTTGAATTTTTACATAGTTATTGTATAATTTACTGACTGAATATTAAGAATTTATTTTTCAAATTTTATGGTAAAGTGAATCCCAATGTCATAATTTGTAGAGAGAATTTTTAAGAGTAAAAAGTGGTCACAATTATTGCTAAAAAAAGAAAACTATTTAAATTAGTAAATAATACTATCATAAAAATAATCGTTAGAATAGAAATTGTTGACAATAGAATAGAACTTTTTATAATGAACTGTAAGTAATGTATTAAATTTAATGTTACTGAAATGACATTTGGATCAATTTTATTTTTTGTATAGTTTTAGACAATATTCTATATATATACACTTGGTTTATATGAGAAATGGTATGTAATTTTATTATAAATAAAAATTCTGAGAAATTTGATATGAATAATTGTTTACAAATCTCATTGGAAAACTGTGTTTACAAACATGATATAAATAATCAAAAATTTTTGACAAATTTTAAGAAATAAGATAATTTTTAGATTTGCAATTAATTAATACATACAGTGCCAGATTTATCTATAGGCTGACTAAGCCACATCCTAGGGCCCCACGATTCTAGGAGCCCCAAAATCATCAATCTGTTTTCAACTTTTATAAACTGGGTGGGGTTGAAAAATGGATTTTTATTAAAGTGCTAGATAGAAAGTAAAATGTTAAAGGTTCCTTATAACTTATAAGGAACCTTTAAAATTAGACTTAGCTAATTTTGAATTTTTGTTTGTTATAAGCTATAAAGTTATAAATTATTTCAGAGATGTATATTATTTTAGGGGCTCCAAAGCTTTGCTCGTCCTAGGGCCCCAAAAATGCAAATCCGGCTCTAAATATACACACTAAATCTGTTTGCATTATGCACTTATTAATTTTGTCTTCATTTTCTTATCAAAAATTGATCATTCCTATATGAATCAGAGCTCTGAAATTTTAAGAAAATATCATACTGGAATATCTCAATAAATTTATCTAATATCAGTAATCCATTGCAGCTATGCCAGCAATAAAAGAATACCAGTCAAACCTGTTTTTATGCGGTTTTTTTTTTTTTTTGTGGGATTGTTTGGGCGATTTGTTTTTGTGCGGCAGATTAAAAAAATTCTATCAAATGCATATTATGAATAAAAGTTAATTCAAAAATGTAATTTAAAAAGAAAACAACAGAAGGCTGTCAAAATAACATGCAAATTAAAAAGAATCCAACACATGGCCCACCCGATATTACTTTACTTGTACATATTGCGCCATCTAGTAACAGTAGTTGATAACCGTCCTGTGATTAACATACTAAAAAAAATACATATCTCTTGACCGAAAAATGTTCCGGTGTGTAAATTCAATTTTTTCTTGTTTGGAAAACCAATTTCTAACTACATCATGAGGATTTGAATTACATATTTTCTATGTGGGACTTTTTTATGCGGTCCGTATTTACCGCATAAAAAATGTTTTTTAAATGTGTTGCAAACGATATATTTTATAGCTGCTTACGAAGTTTCAAGATATTTTTTTTATGCAATTTTTTTTTTGCGGTCCCTATCCCCCGCACAAAAACAGGTTTGAGTGTACAATATATTGATCAGTGAATGATTTTAATATAATTAATGATTTCAAAATTTAATTTTATTTTATTAGGTAAAATTTATTTAACACACTGTCTTTATCAATAAAATATTTCTTTAAAAAATTAATCGTAGAATTTTTGGGATAATTGAAAAGAGCAAATTACTGTATAAGGCAGTGATTCTAACTAGAGGGTAATTCCCTCTGAGTAATGTTTCAGAGGAGGAATCAGAATCACTAATCAATAAAATGTCCATTGTAAACATTTTTGCCATAATATTTATCATATTTTTTTATTTAATCTTAGTGAACAAAATTTTTTACAGATTATTTCTTTGAGAGGCATGTTGGCATATTTCAAAAATAAGTA
Organism: Olivierus martensii; assembly: GCA_000484575.1. Lineage (NCBI taxonomy): Eukaryota > Metazoa > Arthropoda > Arachnida > Scorpiones > Buthidae > Olivierus > Olivierus martensii. The sequence continues at coordinate 9,738 of AYEL01091670.1, read as the reverse complement.
GTTTTTGTTAAGACCAAAAAAACTTGGTCATGGGTTTATTTGTTAGGTTTGTTTTCTTTTTCATTCCTCAAAGGATTTGTCAGAACCTGGAACCAAAACAGACTAATCTCTTTAATAGGAGTTGAACGAAACAATGCTTAGTTTGATTCTAATTGTAATTGTATGATATATAAATAAGAGCAGAATGCAAAATACACCTTCTGAGTTACACCTGCTACAGACACAAAAACATAAAGTACTTTACGTTAAGCATTAAAGGACTTTAACATAAAAGTACTTTAAGGTTGATTTCAGACACGTTTTTGGAATTTTCGTTAGTATTCGCCATCTAGTGGGAAATTTTATAAAGATATGATTGTAAACAACGTGTAGTCAGCTATAGTAATAATGGATGACGATTTAAAATACCATTTTCCTGAATTATTTCAATTATTCCTAGTCAAGAACAAATGAAATTGCGAGAGTTTCTTAAATACATCCTTACAAATATTTAAAAAATAAAAGAAAATTATGCCATTTTGCCAAAAATGTTTTTATTTCTTTTAAATCTATTTTAAATGTTGATAATGGTTTTCCCAAATATCTATTAGAATCTTGATTAGAATATTTGTTTCTTCCATCGTCCAATTCATTCTTTTCGCCATGTTAACAACGACTTTCGAGAAGCAATGTAATCAGTTTGAGGCTTGGATTCCACTATATCTGTAAACTGAAACTAATAACTTTGCTCGTTTCAGTTTGTTATGTTTCAGATTGCTTTCAGTTTCTGCTTAAGCTCACATAAACAAGTCGACAGAACTTTACAGCACAATCGAGTGATAGAATTTCTCCCTTTCGACTGACTGACAATGATGATCTTCAAAGTTCTATATTTGATTATTATTCACAAGTCAGTGTGGAAAGTGAACGAATGTAATTTAATTAATAGGATATTTTATATACAAAACAATAAAAAATTTAAATATTTGAGAATTCTACCAAGAACGAATATATCATCGTAGGGAGAAAAATCACATAACTTCGTAAAAATAAGTCATAGCTTATTTAAGTTGATTGCATTCGATTCGGAATGATAAGATAGATCTAAAATCGTTTAAAATATCCGATTAACTTTAAAAGTTTTGCAGAAAATCATAAAAAACTTGATTGAGCCCCAAATTTGAAACCCCCATAACTTGAGAATGGAACTTCTGCCCCACATGGGATCTTCACTAATAAACTCAGGAGTGTTTAGTTAGGGGAGAAGGTAAAGGGGAGGTCGAAATTCCGCTGGGATTTTTTCTCCTGACGTATCAAAACTTCGGTTATCTTTTATAGTTTAATGTAATCAATCTACAGTATCGTTGTATATTAATCTAGGGAAACTTACCATTAAGTTCAAATTTTGTGCCTATTGCAGCCTAATAACACATCTTTGTATTTTATTCTTGTTTACTTTAAAGAAAGTTGTATTTTCGGAATTCTAAATAGTATTTCTAAGTTTCTTCTACGTTTACAACATGCTTCTACCGTTTTGTCTCAAGGAAACCTAGAATAAGAGGAAGGGAAACTCGCCGAAAGATCAAAGAGAAACTCGTAACTCCGCCAAGAGCAGCGCCCTCAAGTGGCTGCCAATGATTATTTAGCCGTTCGCCATTTGAAATGGGAGTTGTATTTTCGGAATTCTAAATAGTATTTCTAAGTTTCTTCTACGTTTACAACATGCTTCTACCGTTTTGTCTCAAGGAAACCTAGAATAAGAGGAAGGGAAACTCGCCGAAAGATCAAAGAGAAACTCGTAACTCCGCCAAGAGCAGCGCCCTCAAGTGGCTGCCAATGATTATTTAGCCGTTCGCCATTGGAATTGCTTGGACTGTACGTGTTGATTTATTTTTTTGCTTTGGATTGTTAGTGAAAATACAAACCGTAATAAAATAATGTCCAAATCTTGCAGAAGAGTTTATGGAACTTTGTGTTCAGTCATAAACCGCATAAATTCTAAGAAAAAAAATCCAGAACCGTCTTATTTCCGATTTCTGAACTATCTGATTGGTTTTTCATCGAGAATGATAAGTGTAAGGAAATGTTTGGTCGTATAATAAGAGATTTCTTTCGGTTCAGAATATTTTCTAACTTAAAACATTTCAATAAATAAGTTTGTTCTAAAGAAGCAGAAAATCGAAAGACCATAAAGAAAATGAAAAAATAATGCATACGTAGTTTTCACGGTAATGTAATACTTAATTGTAAAACGTTAGATATATTATTACAAATACATATTATTGCTTTTATAAATCTTTGATGATTATTTGCAATTTTTCTTTGTTTGTAAACATTTCCATATTGAAAATAAAGTTTCCATATTCCTGATTTAAGTATTAAAATTCTTTAATATTAAAATATTAGAATTCGCAAATTCCAGTTGAAAATATAATTTGTGATTAATGAATTGATTTCACACAAAAAGAGCATTATTTCAATGTACCAGTATTCAGTCTACCAACGAAAAGTTGTAGAAAATTCCAAGGAATTAATTACAGTACATTCAATACACTCGATTGACAAAAATTCAATTTCGTACTTAACTACAATCGATTTATTTATTGTAATCAATCTTAGTTAACGTTTATAAGGATATTTGTTTTAACTATGACTCAAAAATTTGACTGTCTCAAAAATTTAACGAATACAGTATATTGCTCATTTCTAGCCTAAAAACGAGAAGGCTGAGCTAACGATCAGATATTGTCGTCTGCTTCAGCCGTTGGCAATCACTTGGGGGCGCTGTATACGCCTGGTTACGCTGAAAACGTTGAGTTTCCCTTCCTCTTATTCTAGGTTTCCTTGGTTTTGTCTAAACTACGACGCAAAAAAGAGTTAAGAAAAAAAACATTAAAGTTATAAATCATTACTCTTAAGATTCGTATAATCTATCTGACTTAAAACACGAAAGAAATTAATAAAATGAGAGCTTAGGTTCTGCGCATTTAATGCTATGAATAATAAGTCTTGAACCAAAAATTTTTCTTGGTCTGCGCACCGCCATCTTCGCTATTGATTACTAAAAGTACTTTATGCTTCTAAAATTAAGATTCGTATAATCTATCTGACTTAAAACACGAAAGAAATTAATAAAATGAGAGCTTATTATTCATAGCATTAAATGCGCAGAACCTAAGTCTTGAACCAAAAATTTTTCTTGGTCTGCGCACCGCCATCTTCGCTATTGATTACTAAAAGTACTTTATGCCTCTAAAGTACTATAAGGACATCCGTTAACTTAAAGTACTTTAACTCTTAACGTATTTTAATATTTCGTGTCTGGAAAGCATTATTATCCGTTAAATTCGACCTTAAAGTACTTTAAGCGGTCTAGTCTGTAACGGGTATTAGACTATCTTGGGAAGGGGGAATTACGTTGAAGAGAGGAAATGGAGTAAAAAGTTGAGAATCAGAAAAGGCGAAAGAAGTGTACACCAAGGCTTATACCTTGGTGTAAGGTATTTAAAGTATTTGCTAGTGAACTGGAAGATATCTTTTTTTGCCATTCAAATGGAAAATTATGATCATTTGAATTATTCTGGAAATTAGAGTGTGCGCCAATTTGACCCACAATGATTGGTACTGAACTAATCGTTTTCTCTCAATGATTAATTTAGAGCAGTTGAATAATCAATTTTCTGGTAACTTATTGTTTAACACTATTATAATTGTTTTGCATTTTAAATCCAATTGCTAAGGAGGTTCCAGAAGTCTCTACTGAATCTGAATACTCCATTGGAATCGTAGCTTCTGGTTCATTTGAAAAGGTCGATCATCTTGAGGCATTACCATGAATCCCATTTATCTAGCTTGACTTTCCTAACATCGTTAGACGTTCTCTCCACTGGAAAACGATCTACATTTTTTTTTTTTTTTTTTTAAATAAGCTCCAATTGAACTCAAAGATTGGCTGAGTTTTAATTATTATGATTCCAAATGCTGATTTCACTGGAAGATATCTTTTTTTGCCATTCAAATGGAAAATTATGATCATTTGAATTATTCTGGAAATTAGAGTGAGTGCCAATTTGACCCACAATGATTGGTACTGAACTAATCGTTTTCTCTCAATGATTAATTTAGAGCAGTTGAATAATCAATTTTCTGGTAACTTATTGCTTAACACTATTATAATTATTTTGCATTTTAAATCCAATTGATAAGGAGGTTCCAGAAGTCTCTACTGAATCTGAATACTCCATTGGAATCGTAGCTTCTGGTTCATTTGAAAAGGTCGATCATCTTGAGGCATTACCATGAATCCCATTTATCTAGCTTGACTTTCCTAACATCGTTAGACGTTCTCTCCACTGGAAAACGATCTACATTAGAAACAAAAAATAATTAAATTTTGTTTTTCCGCCGAAAGTGTTGAATTAAAACATAGCGAATTTTAAAGCCATTCAAATAAGTAAACACGAAAGATCTCCACTGGAAAACGATCTACATTAGAAACAAAAAATAATTAAATTTTGTTTTTCCGCGAAAGTGTTGAATTAAAACATACCTGCATGGCTTTTAAATTCGCTAAGTAAACACGAAATATTTTTTTGAGGTTATGTATAATTATCATTCAATCACAAATACGATTGAGAAGTATTTATTTTTACATATACTTTACTGAATTTGTCCAATAATAATAATTTTAGTAATGTATAAGTATGGAAAAATAATACAGATGCTTTGCGAGAGTATTTACCAATAAAAGTATACAGTAATATCTCTGAATTCGAAATATTCATGCACCCAACTTATTTTTGCAGTTTTATTATTATCCTTTTAGTCTTGGATGATCAATCTTCGCGTGATCATCATCATTCTCGGAATGATATGTGTAGATTTCGTGGGGACTTCGTTGGTATCTTGACTAATGAGGACTTCTAAAAAAAAAAAAAAAACTTAGAATTAACATAGTTTGTCTGGACTTAAAAAAAAAAAAAAAAAAACTTAGAATTAACATAGTTTGTCTTCAGAGTTATGCCAATCACGTATATTGAATGGAATATCTACTCAGATTGATTTCATTATCTATTCAGATCAGCTTTCTAAACCGTCCTTTCGTCACTAAACGTATTATCTACTGGCAAAAGATCATAGGTCCTATAAGTTAGAAACTGAAAATTTAGTTTCTTTTCTCGGGCGATAGAGTTATGTCAGAATATGGAAGATCTAATGCCATTTACATACGAATATAGGCCCTAATTATTTTGTAAAGCTCGGAAAAAATAGCATTAACTTTGACTTAAAGACTGACTTCTTTTCTAAACGAAAGAAGTCAGTCTTTAGCCATTTAGACAAACTAGGCAACCTCCTACGGCGCAAGCCATGAAGGGGCACAAATCTTCAAACTATTCTTTATTCATACAGTAAGGTCCCACTTAATGCTGTTTCGATATAACGCGGTTTTTCCGAATTCTGTATTTTTTATTGATTCACTTTGGTGCGGTTTTTCAAGCCATTATGCTCATACGGCGCAAGCCATGAAGGGGCACAAATCTTCAAACTATTCTTTATTCATACAGTAAGTGAGTAAGGCCCCACTTAACGCTGTTTCGATATAACGCGGTTTTTCCGAATTCTCTATTTTTTATTGATTCACTTTGGTGCGGTTTTTCAAGCTATTATGCTCCACATAAATCCGAAATCACACGTTTAATTTCAGTGCAGTGCAGCTCATATGAAAGTTGCTGCGGTCACAGTTCATATTTATGATCGGTCATCAATGTTATTTTACAACTAATAAAAATAATAATTACCCCCATTTTAATTTAACCCCGGAATGCTGCCACTTTAAACTATAGTTCCTCGAAGTTAGAACGTTTTTCTTTTATCAATATTTTTCATGCCACTTCGAACTATAGTTCCTTGAAGTTAGAACGTTTTTCTTTCATCAATATTTTTGTCAAAACAAGTTTAGCTACAATTATGGATAATTTTATACAAAATGATCCAATTTTTGATAAAGTTCAAAGGCAAATCGAAGTGTCATGGAGGCGACGTCTCGGTATTGACAATTGCTTGCTGAAGAAAAGAGGAAAAGGCAAACGACGTTAGACCACTTCTTAACGAAAAAACAGTGTCAAATGAGCAAGAACCTTCTTCATCAGTTTTGTTAGATGATTCTTAACAAAAAAACAAAAAGTATCAAATGAGAAGAACCTTCTTCATCATGCTTAATGAAAAAACAAAAGTATCAAATGAGAAAGAACCTTCCTCATCTTAGATGAGTTCTTAACGATAAAGCAAAAAATGTCAAATGAGGAAGAATCCTTCCTCATCACAAACATAAATTATTTATTTGATTATTTTTTATTTTCATGAATGATTTATGAATACAAATTGATATTAGCAATAAAAACTGTTTATGAATATTTGTGAATACAAATCGATATTAGCAATAAAAAAATGTCTATAATTAATGTAATATATGAATGATTTATGAATATAAATCGATATTAGCAATAAAAAAATGTCTAATTAATATAATACAATAGTAGTAATACATGTTATAAAATAAAATTAAAAAAATGATACGCATATTTTTTTTTATTCACTATCCTGTTTCACACGATATTGCAATAAAAAAATGTCTAATTAATATAATACAATAGTAGTAATACATGTTATGCGTATCATTTTTTTTAAATTTTATATTTTTTTTTATTCACTATCCCATTATTTACGTGTTAAAATGACCTCATTTAACGCTGTTTCATTTAGCGCTTGGTTTCTTTGGAATGTATCCCCCGCATTAAACGAGGTCTTACTGTACTTTACTAAAATATGAAAATTAAATAGTGATATATGATTTAAGTATCGATTCTTTTTCCTTATGCCTCACACACCATACTACTATTTAACTTTTAGGTAAGGAACAAATAACCAAATGATTTAAACTTGCCTCTATTTAAAATTCAGTTAAAATAAATATTTTAAAACGTTAACATTTTAAAATTATTAAATTTCGATATTTTATAACTTTTTTTTGTAAATAAATTATAACAGAATTTTCAAATTAATTAAAGAAGAAAATCAAGTACGGATATTTTATAACTTTTTTTTGTAAATAAATTATAACAGAATTTTCAAATTAATTAAAAAAAGAAGAAAAAAAAGTATTCTGTTTTTAGAAGGATTGCAAAAAAGTTAAAAATGTTTTGACTCGTAATGCTAACATAGATATTGATACCGAGGATCTATGCAGTGAACTTCAAGCAATAGCTCGAACACTTCGATAATCCATGCCACCAAAAAAGTACTATTCTTTATAGTACAGCAAAAATTTGTCGACTGCATACTCAATGTTTTTGTAGCACTAAGAATTCTGATACTACCAGTTTCAGTAGCAAATGGAGAACGTAGTTTCTCAAAGTTAAAAATTGTTGAGTGCAAGTATGTTTTAGCAATGTCCCAAAACAGGCGGCCGAGTGGTAACGCTGTCGGCGTGCCACGCAGGAGGACCCGGGTTCGCGTCCCGAGTCTGGTCTCGGTTTTTTTCAGGGTGTTGGGCCCGGCCTGGAGATCCTCATCCTTCACCATCCAGCCCCCCTCCACGGGTGTGGGTGCAGCCCGTGGTTGGAACTGGCCCCGTCCCTTAGTAATCTCCCTGATTGGAAAGGGGCGTAAAATATGGAAAAAAAAAAAGCCCCAAAACAGGTTAACAGATTTAGCAACAATTTCAATCAAACACGAGTTAACTTCTACACTAGATTTAAAGGAATTGGGAGAAAATTTTGCAAAATTGAAGGCAAGAAAAATTAAAATTTGATTTTCATACATATTGTATATTACTTCGTATATTATTAATAAAACAAGACAAAATAATTTTTATTTTTTATATTTAAATATTTTTTAAAATGAAAATTTTAACTTATGAAATAAGGGGTATACCTGTAAACTTTGTTTAGGACGCAAAATAACTTGGTACTAGTACTACATTCACTTCGCATTTACGTAAAAAATTGTGCTGATTGACGAATCTAATTTACATACTATATTTATTAGCCTACTTATCAAAGGAAAAGGAGGTTTTTAAGATTACTTTCTCGCTTTCTATTTTTCTGGTGTCTGTGTATTTCTCACTAATAATTTTTTGAACTAATCAGTAGATTTTCATGAAATTTTGTGGCAGTAATATACCGTTAAGTACTCAACGCTGCATCAATTAAACCCTATAACAGCAATCATTTAAAATTTGTGAATGCTCAAACTTCTGAAATAATCTTATTATATCCTAAGCTATTCATTCGATTTTTATAAAATTTAACAAGATGATCATACCATTAAATATAATCTCAATGACATATCAATCCGTTATCTGCAACTATTTAAAAATGGTGGGCATTAAACTTCAAAGCTCAAAAATTATTAAGAAGAAATCTATTTGTTTTTTAAAAAATTTAACAGATGGTCAACTCATTGAACTCAGATTTTAAGTAAAATTAACCAGTACAGTGGGTGATCGGTTAACGAACAGTTCGGATGACGAACACTTCACAGAACAAACTATAGGACCCGGATCTCACATGTTCAGATAACGAACACTTCACAGAACAAACTGTGGGACCCACAACTGATGGAATGACAGGTCAGCCCGATGGCTGCATGGTAAAGCTGTGGTTTATCATTCTGGAGATATTGTTCATATTAGCCAGCCTACGATATCAAGAATCATTACAAATGTTTGCAATGCATTTTGTAGAATATAAACAAAATACATCAATTTTCTACTAAATGATTTGCATCAATTACAGACTATTAAAAATGACATATCAATCCGTTATCTGCAACTATTTAAAAATGGTGGGCATTAAACTTCAAAGATTTCTTCTTAATAATTTTTGAGCTTGTTGTGACAATATATAAAATGAGAAAGAAAAATGAATTTGTTTTCTTTAGAAATCTATTTATATACCCAATATTACTCTTAATTACAAACTAAAATAATGACACATGGTAGTAAATATAAGATCAGTAACAAATCAACCACACTCCGCAAACGACCTCTACTGGCAAATCCATGAAACATGAGAAATAACTCAACTGCAATGTAGACAGGCTGCCGTATGGTGCAATCTCGAAGCGAAGGATGCAAATTTTTCTGTAATCTTTGCTTCGCTTTGCGTCACGTTCAGTGTGTCACGGCCTTTAGAAAGAAAGCACTTATTAGAAAATAAGATTTCATACATTCAGAAGATTAACAAATAATGACAAATTTTGATTGATATTGTGGAATATTTTCTGCAGTTTGCAATTTCCATGACAGAACGCTTTACAGTGCCAAATTATATTTGACATGTTATGATTTTTAAAATTCTATGATTGACTTCTTATGATTTTTTTTTAATTTCTATTTTTTTCTATTCAACACCAAATTAATAAAATTATTTTATCACATAAAGTTTTGCTTACAATTAGGAAATAACAGAAATATTTAATAACAACTTGCTTACTTTTAGCAATAATCAGTCCTATACAGCACTAAAGCAAGTGGAATATTTTTATTGTGGCATAACGTTTTCAAACCATATGCAGTTCCTCATCAGTGCCCCACATACAAAATAGAACATTAACTGAATATCAGAATATTAGAACAAACATTATAACAAAAATTTTTAAACATTCGAACAAATTAACAAAATAGAATATTTACATACGTATACATAATACTTGTCATTAATTTCAAATATACTAACTAATTAAAGATTGTATCATATA